>JASAND010000513.1:0-13465 GCA_030248195.1 Trissonchulus latispiculum | reverse complement strand
GCTAACAGGGAGAGAAAGACTTTTGACAGGTTTGAGTCCTCAGTATGCTATTACTATGAGCCTGCAGAAAGGCTGCTAATAGGGAGACTCATGTCATCTGAAGTACGTAACTACAAATTTTGGAGTCCTTAAGTGTTTATTTTCTTCCTTTCATTTCAAGGTTAATACAAAGGTCCAGATGTCATATAGAAGGATAAAGGCAAGGAAAATTTAGTTATTTAAGTAAAATGGAAAAAATTTGTAGAAATATAGTTGGCTTTTACAACTCTGAAGCAAGTAGGTAGCAGAAGCGGCATTGACAAACAGTCAGGTAAATAAAAGTTTGAAAAAAGTTTGAAAATGTTACTTAATTAAATTTACGTACTTAATTAGGCCGTTAATTAACAAACACTAATTAGGCAGGTAAACAAACTGTAGTCTAGCAAACTACATAAATACGTAGGTAAATACATAGGTAAAGTAGTATAGTCCAATAACACTGTGTTAAAAATTTAGTACACTGTTACAAAGCTAAGCTAAGCTAAGAAAATTGGCCAACAGTGACCTTGAGAACATCTGCCTCCATGATTAATGACCTTACCTGTATGATTAATTACCCTATATCTCCTCCAAAGATACACCTGTACAAACTGCGGTCATTTGTGCTGACCTATACTACTAAGGCGATACGATTAAAACCTAGCCTCTTTTGGATGGCTGAAAAAACCTAACCTCTCTTGGAAGACTGGTGAGAAAGGATGTCAGAAAGTTTCGGCAACGTGATTATGCTACGTTATGGGAACCACCACAAAGTGTGGCAAGTTTAGTTGCCTGGTTTGTTAAGGAGGTGATTCCTTTTGAGTTTTGGGCACATATTGTTGATTGACGGTTCAAATCAAGATGAAATTTGATGAAACTTTCCAAAATAAGTTCTTTTTGCATTCTAACACGCTCCGTGCAATCCCGCTTCAAAAATTCGACGTCTCCGTTCAGGGTAGTTTTTGTCAATTCATGACAGGCAGTTGCTGTACTGCTATGATTATATTCATTCGAAAGATCTTGTTGAGCTTTTGCTTTTTGAATACCTTTCTAGCTTTTCGCTATCGTGAGGTATAGTCGATTTTTCTATTTTGGCGTTGAAAACTTGTCATTTTTGCAGAAATCAAATAATCCGACATTTCTTGCGCTACGTAAGCCGTAAAATTAAACTACGGGTGCCAGTTTGAAGGTCTCGTCGAGACAGATTATCCGTGACATTATAATCTTCTAACTGCTACCCCGAAAGCTGCTATCATAGAAAATGTAGTTTTTGTAAAAACATGACAAATTTTTTCCAGCGATTGTGGAGCAATTACTATGCAAGCTAGATGGTTGCCACTTACTGGACGTGTTTTACGCTAAAATTCCCGGGGACCCTTTTTTAGTTGTCCCGATTGCTGTTTTCTAGCTAAAGTGGTCGCCTGCCAAAGTTGGGAAAAGTAGGCAAACTCCAGGTTGCGCATACATTTTAGCTAATTTCTTTATAACAAAGAGCGGTTTCATAATAACTAGAAAAGGGTCCCCAGCTAATTTGATAGTGGAATCGAATGATGTTGCCGATGCCTCACGAAAAAATTTACTTTAGTCAACAAAAAATCTGGAAAATTAAATTACTTCGAAAATGCAGTAAAATAATCTCCAAGAACTAAAGTTATGTTCACTGTATTCATTAGAAAGATAAAATATTAAGCTCCATTCGATATAAAAGTGGCTTCTTAACTCCTTGGAATGAATGAGTAACAACGGTTCAAAGTTGATGTCTCCAAAAGGAATCACCATCTTAAGTATTCTTCATGGAGTTTGTTGTAAAGACAGAAAGACAGCACATTTGAGTCTCCACGCTATTTGCCTGTTTGTACTCTGTGCTGTTCCTCCTGGGTCCAGTTTCATAGTAATTAAAACTTGAATATGCAAGTTACAAATGTTTCATAAACCTTCAAGTGGTACTTGTGCGCTTGCACTCTAGTTATTGTGTAGTAACAATTAGATACGTGCATATTTGAAGAACTTTCGGCGTAATACACTACACTATAGGACCGCGTTGCAGAAGACTGGCATCTCCTATTATTTCCCCTCCCCCAGTGCTAAACTATGCCATACTCGACCAGTTGAGCTAAAAATGGTATGGTTACGTTTTCGACCGTGCTGAGGGCTGTATTCACAAAGCCGTCGGACACTACTAATTGTAGTTTTAAGAGATACAGTGGTTAAACCAATTGGTTAACTGCCACTTATGAAATAAAAATAATATTTGTAACCAGTGATATGCTACCAATCTGGCATTTTTTTAGTGGGGGGGGGGTGGGGGGCCTCCACTTTTCGGTTCCTCCCTCCACTTTTCGGAGCCCCCCCCCACTTTTCGGCAAGCCCCCACCCACTTTTTTGGGGGTCGCCCAAAAGTGTCAAAAAATTAGGTTTTTGAGGTCAAATTTTCAAAGATTTTCTCAATTTTTAGCTAATTTATGGACTTGTAAGCTCATTTTAAGCTTAAAACAGCGATTTTTTGCGTTTTTACCTTGAAAATGCTAATTTTTCGCTAAAAATTTCGGTATAGTTTACTTTGGGTCACCCCCCCCCCTTTTCGGAAGTTCCCCCACTTCCCCCTCCCTAGGGGAGGTGAAGCCCCCCATTTTCAAAACCCTAAAAAAATGCCAGCCAATGGTAAACGAAATTGCAAACCAGGGCCGGAGGTGGTTTGCGATGAGAATTTCCTGAACATTTCACCTTAATGTAGCTGGCTCCGCCCTTGTGTCTTTCTGTACAAAAATAGAAAATGTTGTACTTTGAAAACAGCGCGTAGTTGCCCTGTCAAATGAAATTTTAATGAGCATATTTTAACATTTTTTATTTCAAAAAGAAAGGCTTTTTATCTTGGTGCCCATCAGGGGCGTATCAAGGGGGGTGGTCGATACGCCCCTGCCCAGCATTCCAGGTTCTCATGAGAGACCTTTAATTATGCTGACCTCCGCAGTCCAAATGGTAGACAAGAGGTGGAGAGGCGAGGATCAAGGATAGAAAACAAGGTCCCCAAGCAGTGCTGACTTACGGTTATTGCAGTCACGCCCAGGGTAGCCACATTCGTGCTATTTGGCGACTGAGGCTGTCCCCGCATATCAATAGTGACTAAGATGGCGGAAGTCAACAAAACCCACTCGGAATGGTTAAAAACGGAAAAAAAGCTGGCTGCAGAAAGGAGTCGGTGGGTGGGACGAGTACTCAGCTGGCTTATTTTTAGGCCAAAATTTACGGGAGGGCCGATATGGGGGGCTCAACGTTGCCCCCCCCCCTCGATGGGGGGCTCACCAAAGTGGGGGGGCATATTTTTCGAAAAAAATTGCGAATTTTTACTTTTTTTGGTGTAAAAGCTGCCGAAAATCGCTTGAAAATGACTAATTTTAGGTGTTTTTTATGCTGAAATAGCGAAAATTTGGTTAAAATTCCGGCGAAGCCGGAAAATTTTTTGAAAATTCAGGGTAAAAATGGTGAAATTGGCGAATTTTTTGGGTTATGGGGGGAGGTCGGAATTTATGGGGGGCCTCGAATGGGGGGGGGGATGTCGCCGAGTGTTGGGGACCCCACCCCCACCCCCAGTAAAAATAAGCCAGCTCAGACAGAAAAGTTGGAAATTCCACCATTAGCCGAACTTTATGTGATTTTACATGTGCAATTTTGTTCATAAATTTATAAGCTTAGTAAAATAATTCTCCATAAGACCGGGATACAAGAAGAGACACAAAGGGACCTCTTCCACCAGCTATGTGAATGCCTGATCCCAATCAAATGCCACATTATCTTTTCACATTTTCTACAGAGACCATTAAAATTTTGGAGACTTCAGATCAACGTTTCTGAACATTTAGTTTGGAGAAGCCAGCACTTCAATTAGCAGTTCCCTGCCAACATAACTGCAGGTAACATCATTCACCATGATGCTTCCCGGTCAGCACAATACTTAATTTCAATAACATCTAGTCTGCACATACATCGCATCGCCTAGGTCAGCATAAAACTAAAACACCATCGTTCTGAGCGCTTAAACATTGAAAACAAAAGCTGTCAACTTAGAGTGGGCATCCGTGCAGCTTTCGAGATGAAGGTTACCAGATGAAAGTTTTAACCAAACAACCATCCAGGTTTTAGTTTGTTCATCCCGATTTGTATATTTGTGTATTTGTAAATTGGCTGCAAACAATAATAAATTACATGCACACTGGTAAGTTTCCCAAATTTATGCTAGGTTATAATATTGTACTCTACAATGTGCTGCAAAGTGCCGTTTCAGTGTATGCTAGAAGTTGGATATATACATCAAAGTCAACATCAAATTTATCGAAGCAGTAAAGTTTTCTTAATTTGTTATAAATTTCCCTTAACTTTCTACAGCGTTGTTAAATCATGCGCAAGAGTCCTCTGAACATTAATTTGAAAACAAATTTAGTTCTAAAAACGTTAAACTTATCTTTTTCATTCGCTAGTAGACAGCAGTCGTGGTAGATCACATCCCTGAAGAAAAGGCCTGAAATGCACCTGAACTTTAGCAGCAAAGCTTTGTTTGTGATTAAAAATTTTTAATGTATATTTCTGAACATTTTCTTCACTCTTATTATTTGTCCCATTGTTATTCGCCAGCGGCTTTACAGCCTGGCTTTTTTTATCCAGGGGGGGGGGGGGACAAGACTTGGGTCGGCAGGCAGGCCGCTTTTGTTTACCAAGCGAAGACTTAACTGTGCATATCTGAATTCAGTAAATAAAACGCTTCACACCAAAGTCAACTTTTGTGACATCAGTTCGATGTACCGGCACTATCGGAACGAAGTATTGGATTTTTATTTCACTATCACTTCACAGTTGTGTTTTTGTTTTTATTTTAGTTACGTATGGATGAGTTGATGATAAAATCAGTGGATCGGTCGAATTGTTAACAAACGTGGTTTCTGTTCAGTGGTCTTGTCCGACGGTCATAGCTTTTCTGTTCTTTGATTGGAAAAGTTCCCGACATGTCCGCTCAACGGAAGTTGCCTCAGAAGGATTGGTTTTTTAGCTCCTTTGATGAAACCGGTTCTAATAACAATGGTAAGAGGTAGATATATATATTGATTGCTTGTTCGTTGCAAAGAGTTGAGATAACCATCCGCAGCGCACTTAAGGGGGGGGGGTCCACCATGAAAAATTTTATGGTCACGGATTTTGCTCATTTTCACCCAAAAATTTGTCACATATGTCCTGCATATCGAGTTTCAATTTCAAGTAGTTTCGTTTAGTACTTAACGAGTAACCGGCTATTAATTGCATGCAATTTGAAAACCGGTGAAAATGGCGGTGCCGCAGCTAATAAAGGCACTTTACACCTGAACTTCCTTGAGAATGGAGCTATATTCGGTTGTATGTTTGATATCTGATGCAAACAAAGAACTTAGGGTAGCTTTTAATGGGAAAACGTTTCTTTAGGACTTTATTTAGTGATTTTAGGAAGTAGCACCGACGCTGGAAAGCCATGACCACGAAAATCATTTAACGGCCGATAACTTGAATTTGGTGCATTTGCGGGCAATGGTTCAAGAAGAAAAAATGTTCCCGACAATGAGTGCTTTCGATTGATATAAAATTTAACGCATTTCGAAAAATTTGAAAAATCGCTATTTTTGAGATTATGGTTGTCAGAACCCCATATATGACCCCAGCGACCAACTGGGTCAACTAACCTGCACCATTTGTGCTCAAACTTGACCTAAAGTCATCAATAATCGTGCGCAAATAGATAGTCTAACATTTTATAGGTCTGTGTTGCCATAGCTCTAGGTTATTTGCCAAAAAACGGGAATTTCCTACATTTTGCTAAAAATTGAGATTTCTGCGCCATAGAAATCTCGAAATCGGACAGAGGTAACCAGGATCAATTGGTATCGTTCGAAAAATCTTGTCATAAACTGTGATTTGTAGGATGTAGAATTTTTAATTAGGGCTTACAGCTTTCAGAATATTTCATCAAACTTGCTGACCCCCAATTTTAACATTGCAAAACAGTCAAATTTGGCTCTTCGCAAACTTGACAAATTAATTAAAAATTTTTGAAGGCCTAAATTAAAATTCTGCTTCCTACAAATCACCCTTCGAGATCGTATATATGATATAGGATGGACGTTGAAGTGCTCCATTTTGTCGTTGGCAAGATTTCTCTGGCGCACGGAAAAAATCACCACTTTTTCCGTTTCCTATGTTTAACACATACTGACATCAACTTTGAGGTGAAATTACTCGCTAACCGTAAGAGATCCGACCTTCATTTCAAAAACTCGTTAAAATATATATACCAATCGGACAACAAAATATGTGAAAATGAGCAAAATCGGAGATGGTTGAAAAATCGGCCAAAAAATGGACTCCCCAAATCGGAGATGGTCGAAAAATCGGCCAAAAATGGACCCCCCCCCCCTTAAGGGGTGTCCATTTTTGGTCAATTTTTCGACCATCTCCGATTTCGCTCATTTCACATATAATGATCTTTGAGTGGGATATTTTAACGAGTTTTAAAATTAAACTCGTATCTCTTACCGTTGTTGAGTAATTTCACCTCAAAGTTGATGTCAGTATGTGTTAAACATAGGAAACGGAAAAAGTGGTGATTTTATTCTTGCGCCAAAAAATCTCTCGACGAACAGTTGTAATCTTGCATAATTTTGTATTTATAATGTAGCTATAATCATAAACTGCGGTACGCTGGAAGTAGAATTTTGATTTAGGCCCCCAAAATTTTAAAAATTTTTTATTTATCGAAAACAGTGGAAAATCGTCAAAATGCAACGTTTCTTGCAGCTGAAAAGTGGGGTCTACAGAAAGAATTGCAAATTGCTCTAATTCAGAGGCCTAAGTAGATATAAAATGCCGATTCTGGCACAAAATAGGATTCAATTCTAGTTCAAATCTAAGGGAATCCTACTTGCTTTTAGTTCAAAAGTGACTCCTTCAAAATAGGATTTAGTATGTAATCCTTAGAGTAAGTTAGCTCGGTCAAGCCTTAACGACAGCACCGCGGGAAGGTCCTCTGCTACCGCTGCCATACCCTACCTATTCTACTTAAGAAACCAATACAGGAAATACTTGTTGTTTATTTATTATTACATAAACATACTACAAACATTTATTACATCTTGAGCAATATCAAACAGTTTGTGTTCTTCTGAGACTCCTGTGACAAAAAATTTTCCTGTATGGAAAACCCTGACAGTTCCACCATGTTGCTTCCATGTCATTCCGCTGAAAAGTTCTGATTCCAAGCTGACGGTAGCATGATTCTTTCTCAGGTATTCGTAGACTGAGCACAAGTTGACCTTACCACCCATATTATAGGACAGTACTATATTTTTGGTCGAAATGTTTTGTATCTCCAAAAGTAACCGTGAAGCCATCTGTTGCGCACAGTCAGTACCTTCATCTATACTTTTAGCTCCAAGACAGACAAAGCTTCCTGACGAGAACACCAGGAATGTGCATGGTGGATGAGCAATGACAGCACCGCTGAATCGACGAGGATCATAAATGGCGTTTGGTAGTATATTCAGATTAATTTGAGAGCCAAACTTTCTGTGAAGCACAACGTTAACTATCTGCATCGTGATCTACAACATTGAGCTACAGATGCTGGTCTAGACACGCGTAGCTCGTCAACAAAATGACGAACAATGGAATCGTTATTGTCCGGTCTTTTTCTTAAATAGCTTATGATTTCTTCAAAACTCCAACCACAAGACCTTTTAATTAAAAAGAAAATACAATATTCACCACACACATTTGTATCAAAGTCTTGTAGGCAAAAATTATTTATAACATTAGGTTTATATGGGAGACATTCTTCAATTGGATCCAATCCATAGCTGTCGAAATATTCCGTATACTTATCAAAATACATTGCAATCCAATGTTGTCCTGGCTCCTCAGAAGGGTCCGTGTTTAGAACAAAGCAAGCAGGTCGTGTTCTAACATCTGGTAGTGTATCACTTGAGTAAACACCTAAAAATGTTTTACTTACACAGGAATTTTTCATGACAGTTTCCTCTATCTCCAAGCTATTCATAATATCCTTCTAGTGCTCCTCGCAATAGATTCATATGAATATTTTTGATAATCTTAAGGTCATTCATTTTATCTTGCAAATACGTCATCTTTCTATTTTCATCGTAGCAGTATTCCCAGCAATGATCCCATTCCAAATATGCACACCCAGGTTTCTCCATAGTATGATTGGTTATCTCACAAAGGTGTAAGCTGCAGTCTGCCAGTCTTTTATAAATGTGATCGGCATCCTTTATAACAATGCTTTTATTTCCAAGCTTCACTTTCATGCCCGTGAAAGTACCACCATCATCGGATACAACCAGCTTAAACTCATCGACAACATAAGTTATGTCATTTGCAGCCAGGGCAAGGCAAATTAATCCAAACAAGAAAATCGTATTCATTTTTGTTATTAAATGAGTCATTATTAATTGTTTATATGAATAGTCACACAGAATAATCAAAAAACGGGGTTCGGTTTTGATCGATTGAAATAAGGTTATCAAATTCACCGTAAATTATAATTTCCACGCCCTGCGAATGCTGACTAAGCGGTTCTTTTAACTGCATATAGAGAGATAAATCTCCTTCTCTAATCAATTCCATAGCACTTCCATCTACATTGTCAGCAGTTAAATCAAATATAAAAACTGTGAATCCATTGCCGTACTCTTTGTAGGAAATATCTAGTCCTTTGTCGCTGTTTGCCATGTTACATCCTTCATACAGATACATGTATGGAATAGAATAGTTAAAATCATCCCATGACATCTTCATTGGATGTCTTGGTATGTAATCGTCACCACATTTCAGTGACAATTCTGTCACTTTGCATGTTTCAAACTTGAACGGATTCTTTTTGTATGCTCCATTAAATGCCTCTGAATCCACCATTACCATCACAACACGTCTTGGCAGTTGTCCGGAAAAGATGGAATTTTCTACCACAGTTTGAGATTGAGGTGCAAGGTGGCGAGTAACCATTTTAATTCGCCTAACTGGATATTTCGCGGTAACATTGCTGTGGAGAACATTTTCAATTGCTAAGCTTAAGGATTCCTGTGGCTTCACTTTCCAGACGTACCACTTTAGGTCTTCAACTTTCACTTTGTATTTGGTGCCGTTGCTCATCAATGCGAATTTGTCAGCATTTCGATGCAATTCAATCGCCATTTCAGTATCACTCAGCATGTACCGATCTTGTTTAAATAAGTCGCAGTGAAGAGGAGCCAACAGTTCAACACCTTTATTTGAAAGAAAAGGTTTTCCTCTCCATACCATTGATTTACTCGCCAACTTGTCAAAGGAACCCGCTACATCTTGATAAAACATTGCCAATTGCTGATGGCTAGCTTTCGCATCCCAACCATAGTTCAATAGCGCTTCAAGATATGACTTATAAGCATACAACGGTCCACTATTTTCAATCTCCTTATCACTTAGCTTAACAATCACTCTTTCGAAAAACGTAGAACCAAAGAAATTGATAGGGGCTACTTCAACTTTGTCATCATCCACAGTTCCGTCTGCTTTCTTAGGGTGTGATAGCTCACTTCCGTCTTTTTCAACGATCTTAATCTTCACATATAAGTAATTTTTGTTTAAATCCAGCATGAAGGAATCTTTGGGAACATGAATTCGATACGGTCCACTATCTGTGATAGGATTTTGCGGATAATATTCAGCCCAATAACCCTTTTCCACTGCAACTTGTGTTGGTGGAAGAGAGAACAGGTCCAGCTCGCTCTTGAAACCAGGAAACGAGTTAGCATCAACTTGCTTAGCCATGGTTAAACACGTCAGAATTGGTAATTTTTCGTCGTTTCTTTAACCTTCTTATGTCTTTTCTTGCTGGTCTTTGTCCGATACCTTCTCCTTCCTGTTGCAGTTCTTCACCAAATTTGCTTAAAGTTCTTCCAACTGCTTGTTTACCACGCTTCTTTAAAGAAGTTCTTATATCTTCTCCTCTAGTAAGATAATCAGTAGCTACTTCACTTCCAGTTCTAAGAGCTTCTTTCCCAACTTGAACACCAACTTTTCTTACTGTTGGCCAGATTGCACGAAACAGACCTCTGAAAAAGCTACCAATTCCTTCGCCTCTTTGATAAGGAATTCCAGAATATGTTGGAAGAGCACCTCCTGTTTGAAGTAGTGCACTTTCCCAAGTTTTAATTGATTCTGGATAGTAGTTGCTCCTCATGCTCTAATCCTTCTGAAATGAAGCTTTGCATAAATTTTACCGTAGTTGAATTGTATAGGATTTCCAGAATCGTCGTTTATATTAATTTCCACAGAATCAAACTCCTTTTTCAACACAGGTACATAGTGTGAATTATGATACTCTCGATCAATGAAATCACCATAGCTTCCAGTTGTATTTACAACTCGCAGTAAGGGAGCGATTGAATTTCCAACCATTTGTGGTGCAACTAGATCACAATAGATGAACATTGAATAGAATCCAGCCCTTATATCAGGTTCTTTCGTACCAACCACGGTTTTCTCTTTGCTTTCCTGATCAGTTAAGGGCTCACTTATAGTTATAGAATTTGTAGAAAAAACATTGTTGTCTTCGAAACCAAGAACGTATGCAAGACGCTTACTTAATTTAAGAGCATTTACAGTCACCGCTGCATTTTTTCTTTTCTCGGGACACAATATTAATTCTATGATTATAGTGATCAAATTTAACTTTTATATTTGCTGGTTCTCCAGATCCAGCTTTTGCATATGTTAGTGTATAGTTAATAGCGTCGCACAAGTCATCGATTGTTTCATAATGTCGCATTGGAAGAGTTTTTGAGTCCACGTTCTATCAGTAAATCCAACATAAATAATAGAATCCATATCGTATTGAAAATTTCGCCATGTAACAGGATACATCAATTCAACGAGAGCAACCTCCCATTCACCATCAAGATCTATACGATGCGGCAATTTTACTCTGAAGTCATTTAGCTTATTTGTTGTGTAGTCGTCTGTGTTACTAGGTAGTTGCAGGTAGAAATCCGTCATCTTCGCTTATCCAGCTATTAAATTTTTCAGGGTAGCCAAGCCACTTAACAAAAAATTCTCGTTTTCCTCTACGTTTACGGCTTCTTATGATTTTATCAATCCAGTAAGTGTCAGGTTCAGTGACGACTTGTAGCTCAGGTTCGTAGAATCTACCTTGTACTTCTTCATTCTGAAAATCTTTCAGTTTGTACAGTGCAGGTGTATGATTGGCAGAAATTTTACTGATTTTAAAGAGTTCTTCCGACCAATTTGGTAAATATCCTTTATCGAATATTCCTTTAGCCTTACTGATTCTCACCACATCACCGACTTCCAATCCATGTTTTGGAAGAGGCTTCTGATTGTAAAGCTTATGGTACATCATGGCTATTTGCCGGGTCTGATGCTTCTGTTGGAGTCATGCCAATACTGGAATGAGTTGTGGCATCATAAGCATTCATAAATTGCTGAAGAACGTTCAAGTATGAATAGCTTCTGGTTTTAGTGAAATGAATCGATTGTTTAAGAATTCTTTTCCTTTATCTGACTGCAACTTTTCTGGTACTCTGTTTGATTTTAGCACTTCTTTAAAGGCAGTTGTAACGTCACTGCTACTTTTGGATATCACAGGAACAGACCAAGCGTATTTGGAGAACACATCAATGCAAGTAAGTATAAACTTATACCCACTATTCTGATCAGCTATTCTGGACATGTCCGCCAAATCTATCTGCCATAATTTATCAATGCCATCAACAAAATATTGTCGTCTCTTATAGTTGCGACGAATTGGTTTATGCAAAGTGTATGCGTATTGCTTTTGCAACCATTTCTTAACACTAGACAAAGTAATACCAGGGTGTTTATTCTTGACGTACTTGTACAGCTTCTGCGGGCAAGTATGCTACTGGGCTGGAAGGATTATAGTACAAACGAGTCAAAATGTCTTCCATTTTAGCCTTCTCAGAACCAAACCCGTTCCAGATTGTAATCTAGTTCTGCGGTGTGCTTCGATACGTTCTGCAGCCGGTCGTCGTGGAGTTGTTGCTGGTTCTTTTATGAATTGCCATCTTACTGGATTACCCGCTATATTCTCGAGGAACGTTACTGTCGCGCAGTGCGTTTACCAATACTTGCCATCAACAGCGGACTTTTTGTTGGTCTGTTTCTTACGAAATCATTAATCAAATCAACAATTCTTGATCCAGGTACCAAAACTCCCTTATAAAGAAATTTCTCCTTTCTCGTTAACTTTAAAATCATTAATATCCTGAATATGATCAATAAGCAATTTTGCAGTCGGTTGCAAACGCTTTGGAAGTGATTCCATTAAAGGATCTTCGACAGTGGGAAGATTATTAACAGTTTTGGAGAGGACCTCACACGTAACTCCTGCCCCTTTTCTTTCCAATAGTCTGCGGCGGTAGTTTTTCTGTTTATATAGTGCTAACTTGACGTCATCGGGAAACGTGCGCTTCAACATTGTTTTGTGCAGATCGTCCTCCGCTTCCTTTTGTGTTGCTCGAAATAATCTGGTCTGACAAGAATAGAATATTCCATCTCATCGCTGTTGAATCAAATCTGTCACAAGTCCACCAACTACACCCAAAAGTGGAGCAAGTAATGTGGGTAAAAATCACTCCTTTCTGGACTATTTTCTTTCTTTTTTCCACTGAAGGTTCTTCAGCTAGTACGCAGGTCCCTTAATAACTTCTTGTGTAGCTTTAGCTTGTCAGGTCTTTTTAGGGAGCTGAACATTTCCAGACAGAACATTTTCCAATACAATCACAAATTGTTCATTACAGCTCTAACTCCTCGATTACCATTTTCAATGAGAGCATGTCGTTGCTTAGGATTGCATTTACAAAGTACCTTGAGATAATCAATATTTCTTTCGAACCGCTCGGCCATATTAAGCTAAGTATCTGAGAATATTTTTTCTAAGAGCAATTGCTTTTATGAATTCTTTAACTTGTACACACCGTTTGGTTGATTCGGAAATATTGTAGATCGCAGTCTGAAATCTTCTGGAGTTTTCGATCCAAAATCAATAAAGTAAATAGCCATGCGGTTTCTCAGTAGCGTGATTGAATGCTTTCATAAATCCATCAATTTGTCCCGGGAAACATTTGCTTCGCGAGATTCATAGGCGTTAACATGGCAAGTTTTTTGAACAAGACTAAATACTGAGAATTTATTCTGTTGGTCCCTTCTCTTGTCACTTTGAGGAATGTTTTAATTGATATGGATAACACTGCACGACCAGTGGTGACATCGCATGCTGGAGCAACTCTACTAACTGAATCTCCACTTTAGCCTCTTTTAAATAAGTCATCTAAAATAATTATTTAGGCATCCTCTTGTCATTTCTGAGTAAACTAGATCAGGTAATCCTTGAACA
>JASAND010000511.1:0-18845 GCA_030248195.1 Trissonchulus latispiculum | reverse complement strand
CTGCAAGGAGCATTTTTCCTACTTGTATATTATATGTTGATAGACAGTATTCCCCCATGCTACCAAACGAACGTCATTTTGGCACTCAGCCAACTTTGGCTCTGTGCCAAGGTCGCAAAGTCGGACTTTCGCTATTTTGGCACTTCGATTGAAATCAACTTTTTTCCACAGGCTAGCAGCTAGATCGGTTTGGTTTATTTTATTTGAATATATATATATACAGTACCCTGCCCTCAAAAGGTGACAGTTGGCGAAAACTGAAATTCGCGAACTTTGGCAGCTTGATAGCGATTTTCGTCAACTTCGGCGATTTCCGTCAGCTTCGCGAACTTCCAATTATCGCCAACTGTCACCTTTTGACTGCAGGGTACTGTATGGATTTTGACAAAATGAAGCAAAAATCTTTAAAAAGGTCATATCTCACTAGCCAGTCGTCTGATCTCAGTAATTTAAGCAGTTCCTGAACCAGCAGAGTCTCCTCTTTCTTTTGAGTGACTTTACCGCGACGATGGGGCCGTCACGCGCGGCCATCCGCGCGCGCCTTTGACGCCTGTCTCGTTGGCACATGTTGACGTACTACTTCCATGTTTGTTGGTGCCTAGTTTTTCCTGCAGAGGTCGCGGCGCGTCGGGACACCCACCGTTGGAAAGAGCGTGCGATTGTGCGTCGAATGGTATAAGAACTTTGGCTCTGTGACCACTGTAGCGAAAGTTATGTTCGAAAAACCAATTCAGGGCAATTTCAACTCTCCATCCCGAATAATCTATTTCTGTGGCCTCACTATGTTACAAAAACTTAGCAGACATCGTCCCGTTAGCAGGCAATTGTTCTTTGCGGTTTCCGGTAGAATTTTTAGATTTTGGTTTCCAATGTACGTATTTCGGACTGCGCACAAACTAACGAGGGGGATTTTTCGCACTGTAGCTTTCAGGAGATGGGCACAAACATTGCGGTTTTTATCTATTTTGGGCGAAAAGTTTCTTCTTAAGTCCCATTTTCGTGATGAGCATAGTGCCGAGATCGGTGGATGTGACCCCTGACCCACAGCGCCCACCCACAGTGGGTCCGGTGTGGGTCAAAAATGAAAGTCTTCAAAAGTGGTCATGTTTGGTATCAAATGAAAGCCCTTGGCGAGGCGATCAACTTTTGTCATTAAGCCACCCACAAAAAGTGGCCCCACCGACCTTTGGGTGGGTGCCCCACCCACAGTGGGTCCGGTGGGGGTCAAAAATGAAAGTCGTCAAAAGTGGTCAAGTTTGGTATCAAATTAAATCCCTTGGCGAGGCGATCAACTTTTGTCATTATACTTCTCCCAAAAAGTGGCCACACCGACCTGTGGGTGGGTGCCCCACCCACAGTGGGTCTGGTATGGGTCAAAAATGAAAGTCTTCAAAAGTGGTCATGTTTGGTATTAAATGAAAGCCCTTGGCGAGGCGATCAACTTTTGTCATTAAGCCACCCACAAAAAGTGGCCCCACCGACCTGTGGGTGGGTGCCCCACCCACTGTGGGTCCGGTGTGGGTCAAAAATGAAAGTCTTCAAAAGTGGTCAAGTTTGGTATCAAATTAAAGCCCTTGGCGAGGCGATCAACTTTGTCATTATCCCACCCACAATTAGTGGCCCCACCGACCTGTGGGTGGGTGCTCCACCGCCCCCACCCACAGTGGGTCTGGTATGGGTCAAAAATGAAAGTCTTCAAAAGTGGTCAAGTTTGGTATCAAATAAGCCCTTGGCGAGGCGATCAACTTTTGTCACTATATATACCACCCCCAAAAAATGGCCCCACCGACCGGTGGGTGTGTGCAAAATACGCCAAAATACCAATTTTTGGCTCATTTTTGCATAAAATTATTCCCCACCTCCGAAAATCCCCCTGACCCAGGCTTTTGTGCAATGGGTTTTATTCCTAGAACTTGTTCGGGAACAGTAATGCTTCCTCTAGTTAGCCTACGGCTGGGCTTATTCTAGGAAATTTTTCTTGGGGGGGGGGGCTCTTTGGGGGGGGGGCCCTCGGGGGGCGAGTCATTCTTGGGGGGGGCGAAAATTTTTCTATATGTTTCTAAAAACATGCTAGAAAAGCGCTATTTTAATAGTAATTGCCAAAAAAGGTCGTTTTTAGTGCAAAAATAACTCTTAAATAGGCAAAAATTGACTAAAAATCTCCGGCGAAGCCGGAACATTTTTGAAAATTTGGCCTTCTGAGCGATTTTTTTAGGGCAAAAGTTGGTACCAAAAGGGGCACCCACTTTTTTGGGGGGGCGATTTTGGGGGGGACGGGTGTTTATGGGGGGGCCCCCACCCCCGCCCCACTAGAATAAGCCCAGGACGTATGTACAATGGATACAGTTGAGCAGTCTCGCTGTGGTGACCTTTGTTGTTGCCTCTTGCCACGTATTTTGTCCTTTGACTGTAACTCAGGTTAGATAACCCTGAGCCGAAAGGCCACGCGACGGGCTCCCTCCAGCCTCCCACTGTGTGGACGGCATCCTGGCGACATAGCGAGTCATACTAGATGTGACTGATAGGGAGAAGCAAAGTTGGCAACACCAATCTATTTTTTTACTTTTTAGTTGTGGACGCAGGGGGAAGCCGCCGAGGAAGAAAAGAGTGAGAACGCGATTGATGATTTCCTGTGACTCTACTGTAAATTAAGATTCGCCAACAAATTAACATATATATTATACGTATAATTTCATTCCACTGATGCATTAGGATTGATGTAATAATGGTGCTACGTGTGTTTGTCGCTTCCATAACTCCAAATACCGAGGTATGCATACATTTTTTGTTTCCAACATGTTTTATTGTTTTATATCAAATCAAAATGTCTATATTTGGCCAAATTTGAACAACTATGCATTCAGCATTACGTACTTAACTATAAGCTGTGGCAAAATGGTAGCACACAGGGCACTGTGTGCACCAATAATATTAAGAAAAACAAAGGACACTAATTTACACAGTTTAAATTACCAAAAATGAATAAGACATTTAATCACATATATGAGTACCAAATTAGCAAACAAAGTGAAGAACGCATATCAACACATGAAGCACAATCATATCATTCCAAGTTATATGTGAGGAAACTGCTAACGTTTACAGAATCCAGACGCTTTTTGAATACGTGCAAGCTAGGGGCGGTTACAATTTTGCGACTCAAACTATTCCAGCTCAAACTTCAAACTATAGTCTGAGCAAAGTCTGCTTTAACTCTACGACACTCCATAGTTTCAAGTCCAGTTATTCTTAAACGTTCCCTATAAAACAATTCACGAATTTCAGGAATACGCTAGGTGAAACGTCTTTGAACTGCCGCCGCCTGCTGCGGCGCCCCCCCCCCCCGAAACCAGGCGTAAAGGAAAGATTTTATTGTCCGCGGGCATAAAGTTTCAAAAATTTTCACTCCTTCGGCGCAAACTTGACTTCATTTTTGCTAATTTACCCTATTTCAGCGTTTTAAGCCTTTCAATTGCAACTTTTTTACATTTTCAAAAATTTTCTCGCCTCCGGCGCGAAATTTATTAGACTTTTGCTTAATTTACGCTTATTTTTGCATTTTAAACCTTGTTTTCAAAAGTTTTTAACTTCTGGGGAGCTTCGCCCCCCCAGACCCCCAAATTTTTTTAGGTCCGCCCCCCGCCCTGAAAAATTTCCAATGTGCGCCACTGCGTACGTTAAGTGACTAGAAACTAGAAAATGACGTTAAACAAAATTGTTTAATTATATAATTCCTATGACTGACGCTGCTTCTTTTGACGAAATCGACAAGGAGACCGTCACCGTCTCTGGACTGCGCCAATATTTGTATATTACCGGTTTTTTGGTTCAGAAAACACTCCCTCCCAAATTTGAAAGCTTTCCTTGATTCGGATAATATTTAAATATTTAGAAATGTTTCCCCTGGTACTGAGTTGCCCCATCCATCCCAATCTGGCGTCAATTATGTCAGTGGAGCTGAGTCAAATCGCTAAGTGTGTAACAGTTAGCAATACCAGGTTGAAGGAAAACCATGGCATAAGGCTTCTATAGGCCCGGTCCCTGATTCTTGCACCGTCTGTGTCCTATTCTTTTGTATTTTGAGAAAAGGAAAATATCAAATCGTGGACACCCAGAAATCTAACCAACCTTAGTCACGCGACCGGTTCCGAGACCGATGTGGTCCTTTCGTCAGGCGACTCCTGGCTATTACTATGTAGCTGCAAACATTCCTAGGGGGATATAGGATTCCTTATTCGAACGGGAGGGCAGGCGGTCGACTCAGGGTCCTGAGTGTATCTCCCGTGGATCCGTGGACTGGCGTCTGAACTGAACTCTTTATTGTTCTGATTCTTTTGCATTTTGTGTGTACAAGTTTGTTTTAGATTAAGAAAAGGATTCAAAGAGTGCTAATGATACTGGATGGACTGCAGCTGGAGTACCAGTTGATTGACATCACTCAGCCTGGACACGAGGAGGACAAGGAGTTCATCCGAGAATCCTGCAAGCCCAGAAATGGCAAAACCTTTCCTCATCCCCCGCAGATTTTCAATGAAAATGACTATTGCGGCGTAAGTGTTTGTTAGGTATATACTTAAAAATGGTGTTGCTGTACTGCTACGCGTTATATTGATGCTGTCATGAGCTTTTATATTTATTTTTATGATTAAAATTTTATGGTTAAACTAAGTGTAGATGATTACGTATGAGTGACTCGCCTCACCTGTCATTAAAAAGTGTAATTTAATTAAAAGAGTCAAGTAGTTCTATATATATAATGTTGTAGCCAGTTGAAATTTTTATTTGTAGTGCTTGCTGATTTAAATATTTTTAGGACTATGAAGATTTCGACAGTGCCAACGAGAATGATGAACTCTTTCCTTTCCTCAAGCTGGAGTCTCAGAAACCAGTTTCGGTGTGTTGAAGTGGGATGATGTTTGATTCTAGTGCATTTGTTCACTTTTTGAAAATATAGATTAGATGAAATAGCTAACCGGTTGTTTTTGGGAGAGACATTATAGATTCTGAAGACTCGGATTCCAAAGATAGTTGAGTAAAATTTGGGCTACTAAAAACTGGCGTTCCGTGTCTTAGACTGGGATTATTCTAGTTGGGGAAAGCCCCCCTATAATCACCCATCCCCTCCATAAGAGTGGGTGCCCCTTTTGGTACCAAATTTTGCCCTGACAAACTTGCTCAGAAGGCAAAATTTTCAAAAAATTTCCGGCTTCACCTGAGATTTTTACTCAATTTTTGCCCTTTTCAACACTAAATCTGTCTATTTTTGCGATTAAAAATCAACTTCAACAGGTAAAATAACGCTATTTTGTCATATTTCTCGAAAAATTTTCCCCCTCCAAAACATTCCTTGGACTTTTGGGGGGTCCCAGGAGCCCCCAAGAAAAAAATCCCTGGAATAAGCCCAGATTGATAGATGTAGACATCATTGTAAGCATGAAAAGAAAACATTGAAAAAACAAATCCCTGCCAAATTTTGCCAAGTTTGTGCATGTTCACATCTTTCCTAAAACATTCAGTTTGTACGTGCTAGCTGAGTTTAGATTTTTGACTTGAAAATATAGCCTAGTCTGCTGAAAACGTATTAGTTTTTCTAGAAGGTAATCTTTCTTAACCTATCTTTTATGTATTTGTTTGTTACTGATACAGAGTGGATCCCACTGAAGTAACCATGCATGCTGCTAATTTGGAGTGAACCCCGTCTGTTCGGTAACCTGCGATAGTTCCGCCTGCTTTCTTGCAGTACCACTAAACTGTAACTGCATTTTCTTTGCTATGTTGTATCAATTGCTGTGCTAATGATGATCAAAAATCAGGGATCTCTGTGTGGTTTCTCTTTCTGCCGGCCCTGGGGTGCCTTAGTCTGACAGATTTGACTGACATTATATCTTTTCACTGCATGCTGATTGCTGACTTTGCATACCTATCTAATATATGTTGACTAATACCATTCTTCCCAATGGCTTTTTGGATTAAGCCGGCTGGAACGTTGTTGGGGGTTTGTTTTATGAGGTGTGTAAGTTGTGCATTTTTAGCTGCATAGATCATATCAAGAAAATCCTCCCTGTTAAGACAGAGTAGCCTGTTTGAACCGTTTATTGACCGCTTTTGGCCACAATTTAGCCATAAATTGCACATTGTTGGACAGAACCTGACTTGCTTTAAATCAACAAAGCAGTTTTTTCAGATGTAAAAGTTTTATGCTATAAGCTATTCATTTTCCAACCAATACGCAACTCCAGCACAATGGTATAAAACATACATTAACATAGGGTCGGATCCTGGGGGGGGCTTGTCCCAAGAAAATTCTGAGGGGGCTTGTACCTTCAACAACGCTAATAGTAAAATAAACTCAAAATTTTTAAAGAAATTGAGGAAAACTGCCAATTTTTAGAAAAAATTTCAAAATTTTGATCGATTTTTTGGAAAAAATTGGAAATTTTTTGGAATTTTGGTGGGAATACCTATTTTTTCCGGCCATTTCTACTTACCCCTTACCCAATTTTTCCTTACCCCTTACCCAATTTTTCCTTACCCCTTGTCCCTGACGGCGATGGGGCTTGTACCTTGTCCGGGTTGGGGGGGGGCTTGCCCCCCATACCCCACGTGTTAACCTATGGTATAAAACATTAGAATCAGCAAGTTACGGGGGGTTCAACAGTGCACAGTACAACCTGATTTTTCAACTAGTCCAAATCGCTGTTTAGTTAAAGCGACAGTTATATTGTCAGATTTCGTGGATATGATTCAATTGTTCTTGTTTGATTGGATTATGAAGTGATTTTGATTGGAATCTTTTCACTGGGCACACTATATAATGTTGTCAGAGCAGTACCTATGCTCTGCTAGCTAACGGCTGACCCCCCTCTACAAATTAGACCCCATCGAAACAACAAAATTCGCTAACTTGTGTTTTCGAGCTTAAGCACAGTGAAATTGAGCGATTAAGCCTACCTCCGCTTGGACCAGGTACTGCCTTGCGGGACTGGGTTTACTTTACTGGGGGGGGGGGCGGGGGGGGGCGCCCCGTCAGGTTTCGGGTTCCCCCCCCACTCGACCTCTTCCCCCCCCACTCCGCCCCACCCCACTTTTTTGGGCTTCCCCCCCCCACTCACCCTAAGGTGCCCAGAAAATGCCAAATTTTTAAGATTTTTGGTCAAAATTTTCAAAAATTTTCCGGCTTCGCCGGAAATTTTTGGTCAAAAATCGTCTTTTTTGGTGCTAAAACTCAATTTTTGAGCACTTTTAAGCTTAGCTATAGCAGTATATGTAGAAAACAGGCTTTTTATACGGTATTTTTGGCTTTTTTAGCCCATTTTATTTCCCCCCCTCTTCGCCCCTCCCCCACTAGTGGGGGGGGCCCCTCTCTCCCCCCCCCCACTTTTTTTCGCCTAAAGTAAACCCAGCGGGAGAGGGTCAGCCAATAGAGAACAGAACATAGTTTCGTGCTTCCTGACAGAGAGAGAGTGCCTAGCGGCATATTCTTATCATTATGTACTCTTGGTAATACTTTGTTGTACGACCCTTTTGCTTACCTAGGTAATTATTTAGATGTAATTTCTGCTGCAGAGTTTCAAGTTAAATTTGCATTGTGTCTGGAGCCTTCTTATCAGCTTTTGCTAAGCACTGCTTTTTTAAAGAATCCGCTGATATTCATGTGTCTTTCGTGTTATTTTGTGGATACTGATTAATGCAGGCTTATAATGTGATTGTGAGCTTATGTTAGAGAATTTTGTTCTATACGTATTTTATTTGCCAGTTTTTATCAGAAACACTTCTGGTTTTCCCCCTCTGTTTTCATTCCTATTTATTTCTATCTAATTGTTAATATTCACTTCATGTGATCCTATTCATTTCACTTTGCATTCCCGCTATTCGTTTTATAAATAATGCAGATCTGTCAGTAGTGTTAGTGTCTTTCAATGCGTACTTTTTTTACTGTTTTATTTATTTGCTGATCTGTACAGTATTCTGTGAATGATTTTTATGCATACAATAAATAAAATGTGCATGGTTTGTACCTTAACTAGCATGTTGGTTGCTGATAGCTAGGACTGAGCGAATGGGAAATTGCTGAGTGTGGAAAGTAACCCAGAATGAGGATAATTGTAGCAAGAGTGCATTGATCTTTTATTAAGGGTATGCTGGGACTTTCCTTTATCTTTTTGGATGTAAAATTTCAAAAGGATTTCTGTAGGTTTCGATGTCCGAAATTTCTTCAGATAGAAATTTTGGAAATTGAAATGTTTTCTTTTTTACACATGATGGATCCTGACCGACAATTTGTTAGAAACAGCAAGCTGTTGTCAAATCTGAGGTTTTGGTACGTTTGGTGACGTATATTCGTTGGATCTTTGAGAGCAACAAAATTTTTTGCAAATTCTCAAACATTTAAGCATCGTGACGACAAAGCGGCCAAGTTCATCTGGTTAAAAATCTTCCAATTTCTGATGGTATTTTCTATTCAAGTTCATGTTCACTCCAACCCTGTTTGTGGTTACCATCCTGAAATTCTGAAATTTTCTGAAACCGGGTTATTCAGATGTTCCCCTATTTAGATTAGCTGTAGTGTAGTGATACGGGTTCGTTCAACGTGTAGGTTCTAGTTCAACTCAACCAAATGGGTAAAGTCCTCTTGTTAGCTCATGGTGGTGATTCCTTTTGGGCACAAATTGTCGGTTGGCGGCGCAAATCTAGATGAAGTTTGGCAAAACTTTCCGAAATACGTTCTAACACCCTCCGCGCAATCCCGATTCAGAAATTCGAGATTTCCGATCAGAGCTGGTTTTCCCAATTTCTGAAAGTTTGGCAGCAGCTATATACAGTTATGACTATATTCATTCGAAGGATCTCGTTGAGCTTCACATTTTGCTTTTTAAAGCAACCTGGCTTTTCTCTAGCGTGAGATATAGCCGATTTTCTTGTTTTGCCGTCGAAAACTTGTCATTGCAGAAATCAAGTAATCCATCATTTCTTGAACTACACAAGCCGTAAAATCAAACTAAGGGCGATGATTTGAAGGTCTCACGGGGGCAAATTATCCGACGGATGATCGTCTTCCAACAGCTATCCCGTAGGCTGCTATAGTTTTTGCAAAAACACGACCATTTTTTTCCAAAGATTGTGGAGCATTCACCATGCAAGCTGGAGGGTTGCTACTTAACAGATGAGTTCTGCACAAATATACCCAGGGTCGTTTTTTTAGTTGCCCGATTACTGCTTTCTAGCTAAAGTTATCGCTTGACAAATTTGGAAACAGTTAGGCAAAATACAAGTTACGCACACATTTCAGCTTATTTCTCCATAGCGAAGAGCGATTTCACAATAAATAAAAAATCGTCCCCAGCTATTTGATGGAGGTGAGGTATCGAATGATATAACCGATGTCTCGCGAAAAAACTTGAGTCTGCAAAAAATCTGGAAAATTATTCTAAAATGTGTTAAAAATATTTTAGAAAAGCAACATTAGTTTCATGGTATGCATTAAAAGAGAAAATGTCAAGCTGCATTTTGATATAAAAATTGCTTCTTAACTCCAAGAAATGAATGAGTAATAATGGTGCAAATTTTATGTGACCAACGGGAATCACTACCTTAACCCCGTGCGCGTAAAGCATAGTGTTAATCTTACTTGTTTAATTCTCCAAGAAAACCACAGAAAACCACACAAAAGAGTGTCCACTTTGAAACATTCGTGGTCACAAATTGTTAGAGCTTAGAGCTGTCGTGCAGTGCATTCGTTATATTACCAGGTTTAAAATTGGGATTTTCGTTCAATCCGCCACGATTGACGAACACAGTGTAGGGAAAGAAATTTTGAAGGGACAAGCACCTCTATTTCTTCTTGTCGGTTATTAGAGATATTTAGTAGGATTTAAACAGAAATAATATTTCTATTCCTATTTTGTAACAATTCAGTGTACCAATTATACTACTGAGTCTAAGGGCCTTTTCAAGAAAGGGTAGAGTAGAGTTAAAATTAACTCGATCCTTTTCATGAAGGAGTTAAAAGAGGGAAACTCAGGCTTGAGTGGAGTTAAAGGGAGTTAAAACAGCCATTTTTAAGTCTACTCTACTCTACCCTACCCTTTCTTGAAAAGGCCCTAAGTGTTCTATCGTGTGGTCCATTTGAGATGGTAAGACCTGAGTTTGAGGCCGGTCGGCTTAAGCCGGCTGAAGGAAGGAAAGAAGGAATTAAAGTTTGACAAAAATGTAGGGAGCGAAATTGTTTCGTTTATACTGAGTTAGCGGTATATTTTGCTGTAGCAATGTATATATTTTCTGAACCGTCATGGGATGAACTTTCTTTTGGTTTAAAAAAATTTGAAAAACTAAAATTAATCAAAAGAAGCAGATTTTTTAAGTTTTGAAAGATCAGTAAATGCCACGAACTAGCCGTTCGTTGAAAAATTAGCCTATGTCCCAAACATATATATTGTATCCCGAATATAAGCTAATTTGGTCAAGATTTGCGATAGTTATTGAAATTTTTCAATATTCAAAATCCTTTGATCTTTGCCGCTTTTCCAACTTTGATTGGCTATTACTCACGACTCACTCATGTTAACTTTTCAATTGTAGCTGGAATACTAAATCACAACAAATTTAAGCTTTATTAGACAAAAATAACCTAAATATACTCTCGGGCTCTCAGCGTTTGAAAATATATACATTTACCTCGAATTTAGTTTCATTCTCTGCTCTCTTCTTCTTCATAATCTTCCTGCTCCAGTGCCGACAGTACTATAGGATAAAAACTAGATACGCGTCAAGGAGGGCCATGGTTTGGAAGTTGGAGCTGCATATTTACAAAAGACGTAAAAAGCCTGGTTTTTGTCTTCTTTGTGCAGTTAGTGTATTCGTTTACCTAAATTTTTCCAATATGACGGATTTTTTAATAGTGCAGTGAGTTCGTCATTTTCTGGAATTTTGGGCAAAATATTTGTTGAGTTTGACGTTGGGATCGGTGTGTCAAAGAAATTATTTAATTAATATTCACAATAACACATACATAATTTATAAGAGCGAGTCATTCTCTATGCTGTAAATGCCAAAACTGTGCTGTTTGGTGCTATCGGTTGACCCCCTCCACCACAAATTGCGCCCCTCTCACACTGTTTGATATATATAGTCCAAAACCGAGGTCGCTCATTCACATATTATGTTTTTTACATGCATTAAACATTCACGCTTAGACTAGACCCCCTTACACAAATTGGGCCCCTGTTATTTTCAACTTGTAATTAGGCATACAAAACAGTGATCGGCGTCCGTTTGGACCCCGTACCCGGTGTGTGAGGGGGTCGGCCGTTAGCGAACATTGCTTAGTTTTGGCTTTCACTGCAGAGAGTATGACGCTTGTCATGCTTTCATAGATTATGTACGCTTGGTTTTATAATTGGTTATTAAGTACAAATTTGTGTATTTACTTTTTACGAATTCCCTTTATTTACTGCTTTGGAAATAGTCGGTTGCGGTTTATTCTAAAATCTATAAATTTCGTTTCTCCACCAACTGAACTCTGTCCTGGCTTGTCCTTGACTCTGGTTTTCTACTTTATTGCTTTAATTTAATTTTAATTTAAACTTTTTCAGGAAAATGGAGAAGTGGAAGTGAACGGAGTGGGGGAGGAAGGTGAGGACGAGGCGGCCGGGGAAGAAGACGAAGACGCTGCCTGGGAACGGAGATTGGCCGCAAAGAAGGCGGCTTCTGCGGCTGCTTCTGGTGAAGAAGGAGGAGAAGAAGGTAACTTTTGCGATTTTTAACTTAATATTAAATTTTTTTAGTTTTACGGTAGTTGCTTTATTGCCTCCTTGCAGATGAATTTTATGAAAGGTCCGTGGTTTGTTTTGAGCTGTATATATAATTGCGTCCAAGAACCCAAAATGGTACAAGAGGAAAAAGCATCAGTCTGTGTTCTGTTCAACGTATCCAGCTCCAGCCCTACTACTCAATATCTATCGCATTTAGTGTCTATAAATATGATAAAATCTGATTAGTTTTTGCTGGTCTGATTTGATTTGTCGTTACTTATTCCTTGTCCCTGCATGCTCATTTATCTGTTAACATTTTGTCCTTATAAACTTTGTCAAGCGGCTTTTAACAGATTTACAGCTGCAATTAATCGTCGAGCTAATCCAACACTAACATTACTAACAGCAAGCTTTTATAATTTTAATAGCAAGAGTAAGACATTTAGCCATTCCTAACAAGCTTGCAATGTGCTCGAAACATTTATAAGGGGGAGCCTTCTGAGCGTGCATACGTGTACTACATTGATATTTTTAATAGATAGATCTTTTCGTCAAATTAAAATCGTAATAACTTGATTCAGGAAAGTAGTATACTATCCTAATTATGGTTAATTCTAATTACTGTTGGTATTATAACTTTTGCTAACCGTTGAAGAGCGTAAGGATATTTTTACGTTCCCTACCTTTCGTCTCAAGATTTCTTATTATGAAATCTCAAAATCGCAAATTATGTCGCAAAGTCACTGGAGTTTTTCACTAGCAAAAGAGAAAATGGAAAGCTGTAAAGTTTTGACAAAACAAGAAATGTTCCCGTTTTTAGTCAAGGAATGTCGGGTCTGTAACTCATTTGCGTTTCGTTATTGTTATGCCCTCTTCTAATCCCTTGGCTTATATAATCCTTTGTGCCAACCTGTTTAGCGCCTTGTTGTGTCTTTGTTTGTTTGTTTGTTTGTTTGTTTGTTTGTTTTTGTTCAGTCGCTCTAGCATTTTGTAGAGTTATCTGAAGCAGAGTTTAATGATGATGCTATAGATGTTGTCCTTGAAGACGAGGACGCTGCGTGGGAACGGCGACTCGCCGAACGCAAGAAGGCTCAGCAGGCCCTTGTGGAAGGTTGGAGTTGGATTTTGGGACTAACTTCTAGAAAATAGCAAGACATACTACGTAAAGTCTTTTAAAATTCCTAGCTACGTCGCAACCGTTAAATCTTTTAAATTTCTTATCTACTGACCTGTAAACGTTGTAATCTTTAGCTGAGTGCAATTGTGGAACAGTTTACGTTTCCATTGAATCTTGCTTTAGGCACCCCAAAATGCTTATGGTCGTGTTCCGGCGGAGCAACGGAGAAACGGCTAGTTGACAATATAACTGTATTTATGTATGCTTTAACGGATAAACGGTATCACCAAGAGTGCATAATTGCACTATATATTAGAAGAAGAGTAAGCCACTAGATGGCTTCTCTTCTTGGCATTGCGTAACGGTGCTCCGACCACAATACGCGAATGTTCCCCCGTTTGGTGGGAGGGTCGACAAGCATACCCCCTCCCCGTTTGGTGAGGGGGGTATGCAAAAGGGGTCCCCGTTTGGTGGGAGGGTATGCAAAAGGGGTCCCCGTTTGGTGGGGGGGTAGGCAGAAGGGGGTCCCCGTTTGGGGGGGGTCGCCAAGTCAGGCTAAAATTGGCTGAATCTGATTGGCTGTTGGCGACCCCCCCCCCCCAACGGGGACCTCTTTTGCCTACCCCCCCACCAAACGGGGACCCCTTTCGCATACCCCCCCCACCAAACGGGGAGGGGGTCTCTGCAATCTGATTGGCTGTTGGCTACCTCCCCACCAAACGGGGACCTCTTTTCTGCTGAGGGGGGTATGCTTTGTCGGAGAGAGCTACCCCCCACCAAACGGGGGAACATTCGCGTATTGTGGTCGGAGCACCGTTACGCAATGCCAAGAAGAGGAGCCCTCTAGTGGCTTACTGTTCTTCTTATATTTTGTGCAATTATGCACTCTTGGTATCACGGTGCAAATCTTCCCCCGTGCAAATCTTCCCCCACCTCCCAGAAGTTTTGCACCGGTGCAAAACTTCCCCCGGGGAAGATTTGCACCAGCTGTCAGAGCGACCGTGAAGATAGCAACACATGATTCAAAAAGTATTGGGAACTATTTAAGATTAACTCTAACAATTCTACTTTTTATTTTTTGCCAGTTAATTGTTTTTAATAGATGAAGTAATAAGTTCAGTTCGTCATCAAACCGGTCGTTTTTGTAGTTTTAATTAATAAAATTGAATTGTCATAAAACTTAAGCCAAAATGTGTTGAATTATGAATTGTATTCCTCAATTTCATACAGTAAACCGAAATAACCAATATCTTGCATTTTAATTTTATAACGTTCAACAACTGAAACTGGCTAAGGAACGTTATCCTCCTCTTCCTGGAGTTATAACAAACTAGCACTGGTCAATTTTAATCAACTGATTTCATTTATATATAGCGAAACCTGTGAATTGTGATAGCTGCCGGTTTTTGTTGTGCTATAGCTATATATAACTAACTACCATACCAGTCGAAAAATCCATTTGCCCTAAAATGAGGAAACCTAAAGTTTAAAAAAGCATCATCGCATTGTTATAACCATTTTTACTTGTGTTTCAATGTTTCAAGCTGCAGTTTACAATCTCGAAACTATAAGCCAGAGCTAAGCTACGACCTCAGTTGCAATTATTATTGTTAGTAACAATGAAATTATGCCGGTGCAAATCTTCTCCTGGGGGAAGATTTGCACCGGTACAAAACTTCCGGGGGGGAGTTTTGTAAGGGGGGGAAGATATGCACCTTGACAGCGGAACCACAAGGAAGTGAAGAAATGGAGGATTAACATTCATCCACTGTTGTTAGCTGCGATTGATTGGCTGAGCGATGCAGAGTCTGACGTAGAAATAAAGCAACTGAAAAACTAATTAAATTAAATTTAATAGTTTTAGTCGAACTACGATTTTTTGCAAACTTTTTGACGAGATCAGAAAATTATCAGTAAATATAGCCTGTAAAAGAATTGACAATACAGTGAAATCGTATATACGGCCGGTCCGTAAATTAAATTTTTAAATTAAGATTTTGAGTTTCTCCGTTTCTTTTGCTGCTCCATTTCTTCACTGTTGCATTCTTCTCCGTTCCTTGTTCCGTTTCTCCGTTCGTCTGTTTTCCGCTGTTCCACATTCATCTTTACCTCTAGAAGAAGAAAATACTGAAACGAAACATAAAGACTCTGAGGAGGCAGTGTCGGAAGAATTGAAAGATGAGGAAACGGAAGAAATTGATGTGAACGATCTTTTTGAGGACGAAGAAACGGCCTGGCAGAAGCGAATCGCTGCCAAAAAACCGACCTCATCTCCTGCTCCAGAGGAAGTGGAAGGTGTAAAAAAATTAGACAAAAATGAAAAAAGAAATTTTTATTCTCTCTGGTTGTGCATGTCCATTTGTCTGAGTTTATCAAAAATTAGATTACACTTTTTAAAATCTGGTGAAAACTTAAATAGAGGGTATAACCTGTTGCTTTCGAAGACGGATTTTTTATCATTAAGTTTTTATTTTATCGATAGGGCCAGGAAATTGATCAAGCATGCAGTGCACTAATGCTTTGTTTAATTTCTGCTCAGTTCCCGTATAACTAACGCATAGCAGGTTTACAATTCAATCCCGTTTCTTGCCATTGTTGTAACCGAAACCTCATCTTACTTAACCTATAACCTTGCCTGCATGTTTCCTTCGTTTTCAACTTATCGTCATACCACCCAGACATCTCCTCTTGGAAGCCAATGTCCTAAGGAACACATCGTATATTTTATAAACGTACATATGCTGTTCCGACTGCCGCAATATTTTGCTGTTGTCTATTACATAGTCTAGGAGGCGAAGAAGGCGACGAGGAGAACATTGAAGACGAAGAAGCGGCCGAAGAAGACGAAGACGCTGCCTGGGCCAGGAGACTGGCGGCCAAGCAAGCGGCGCAGGAGGCAGCAGCATCTGCCGAGAATGAGGGTAAGGGCCGAGTTTAAAATTTTAGGAAGATGAAGAATTATGGTAAGGGACTAAGCCGATATCGGTTTACCCAGATCTTCAGTCAACGAGGGCTATTCGTCTTTGATTTGAGGAACAGGGGGTACGACTACGGTGAGAAGATAACACAAGACCTGGTACCGGTCTTGGTGAAGGGCTATTCCCCCTTTCATAGGCGTACTCAACATTTGCCTTCGTTCTGTGAATCTGGAGATTAGTATATACTCGCACGCACCTTGTGTAGGTTGGGCTTCTTTTTATGTACCTTATGCGACCTTAACCAAGAGTCTATAAAAAGGAAGAGTGAGACACTCGACCCTTCCTAGTGTTGTAATCTGGTGTCAGGTGTCAGCATGTCGGAGAATTTTTGATATTTTTTTCTGATTTTCCTGGTTTCGTAAGCTCTTGTGAATGTACAGATTATAAGCTTTAAAACGATGTATAAAGCTCTTTCCAACTCTCAGAATTGCGAAAGTTATGGCGTTTCGAAAAATCACCACAAAAGCACTGCATAAAAGGATGCCAGCACCATGAAAAACATAACCAAGGACCATAGAACATTTTAGTGAAGCAAAGCCGTGATTTGCACGCACTCGTCATATTTTTAATTTCTTTAAGAAATTGAGAAATAAAGTTTTCTAGAAGGAGGAGGAGAAGGTGACGAAGAGAATGTTGAAGACGAGGAAGCGGCCGAAGAAGACGAAGACGCTGCCTGGGCCAGGAGACTGGCGGCCAAGAAAGCGGCGCAGGAGGCGGCAGCTGCTAAGGATGAAGATGAGGGAGACGGTAATTCATAGTCAGGGCTTAAATTCGGATGATGTGAACCTTTTCGCATTGTCGCGTCACTCTTGTGTTTAATTTGAGTAGCACCTGTAGCATTCCGCAGGATGTTTATATTCCTTTGGCTCACAATCATTTTTGGTTGGATCAAATTCAGTAAGCATAGAGTTGAGTTGTTAATCTGCGAGAGATTTAGCGTTGGCAGCATTGCCCTGTGCAAAGTGTTGCTTTCGGCAATATATATTTACATTATTTGACTTTTTCGGTACCTATGCATGTACCATGTTCCTATTGAATGAAATGTGTGGAGGTTACAGGCAATACCTAAGCTGTACAAGGTTTCACTTTAAAGGACAATCATGTTTTTTGTTCTAAAAGATTTATTATTTTCCCTTGTGTCAGAAGATTCTTTCCGTTTCAGACGAAGAAAAGGCGGAAGAGAGCGGTGAGGACGCGGAGTCGTTGAAGGAAGAGGAAGACGTTGAAGACGAGGATGTGGAGGACGAAAATGCGGAAGATGAAGGTTACTCTCTGAATTTTTAAATTTTTACGCGCTCGTACATTTTAGGCCACTGTTTTGGAACTGATGTTGCTAATTATGATAAAATCAGGACAAAACAGTAGATAAGTGGAGACCAGATAAGCTGGTGTGAAAGTGTCTTTTCGTGCAGAGAGTTAAACGAGCTAAAAGAGTTAAAATCAACGGAATCGCTTTCGCGCGCAGGGTTTAAAGTCAAATAGTTCATTTTAACTCGCTCGCTGCGTTAAACACGTTAAACTTTTTTAACTCTACTCCTTTAACTCGCGCACAAACAGGCCCCAGGAAGAGCAAAAATTTGTTAAAACCAGAAATGCTATTATCCAGCCAACACTGGATTGCACCAAATAAGATTAGCTCGGTACTAAGCTAACCTCAATGTTAATTCGGTGTAACCTGTTAGCTCTCACTTGTTTTGTTGCACAAAATTAGGCTAACCTAGTGGGGTCCTTTTCCTTTCCCTCCTTTTTCCTCTCTATGTATCTATTTTTAAGATGAAAGAGTTTCCACGCTGTCATCATAGGTAGGTAGGTATAGGTAGGTTTCCAATTTCCATTTAAACTTGAAATAGGTTTTTTCTGTTGGTGTCAATCCAGTACTAAAGCCTGTCACATTAGTGAGTTCAGAAAATTGTCAGCAGGATAACTGAGGACTGACTCCATTTATATCAATTTTTCATTCGTGTTTCGGAAAAGCTAGTCGCGGACTGTCAAAGCTGCTGTTTATTAATACCGTCGTCAATAGTCGTCAGCTAACCTTGACAGATGATGATACTGACTAAAGAAGTAGGGGAAGTGGCCCGAATATGGGCAAGGACCGAATATGGGCAACTCCAACTTCGGATAGGTACAGTGCATGTTTCCTTTCAAATTCGGAAACAAAATTTTAGCAATTTCTTCTATTCTAAATTAACAATGTACCTGCCAAATTGCAACACAAGCTTTGCTTTCTATAATTAATTAGTATTTATTTTCTAATTACTGTCATTTTTGAATTTCCGAAAAGCAAACTTTTGCCTCTATACACCAAATTTTTTATGTGAAGGATTCTCGGTTTCAGTTCGGCTAATCCTGGAAAAATTAATATCAATCTATAGATAATTCTTCGTAGATTGTACTCGCAAAAAAATCAAAGCTTTATGTCTTTTCTGTTAAAAAGTTTATGCAGGACAACTATTTTTGGTACCATTTTTCATTTTGAGCCCTAATATGGGCAGGCCAAAATGTACTGGTGCCCAAATATGGGCAATAGGCTTTTTACATGTAAAACATGGGCCTTTTACATGCAAATAACGATTTTGTAATTACAGAAATTGTAAACCTTTATCTTGAAACTTTTATACTCGATAGTGATCAATATTTAAGTTAACGAGGATTTTACAGAAATTTTGTGAGAAAACTGACTTTTTGAACAAGATACACAAGAACACCTCATAACACGTTTTAATTATACAAGTTACCCCTTAAAAGGGGAATAAATACGCCGTAGTGTTTGAAATTTATGTGTTCAATGTTTTGTTTGTTTTGCTTAGAACATATTGTTCTACTGTATTGTAACGCTAGCATTTGACTAGTTTAAACTCCCCAACATTTGGGGTTTCTGAGACAAATGAATGACAGTATTTTATTGGAAAGTATTTACTGGAAAGTATTCAATTGTGAAAGTAAAATTTTGCCGGAAGAAGGATTCGATCTTCGTCCGGACCAGTGCTAAGCGGACAC
>JASAND010000510.1:0-40436 GCA_030248195.1 Trissonchulus latispiculum | reverse complement strand
AAACTTTTGTAGCTGTATGGATGCTATCTCCTAATTCCGTCGTTGCAGATATATTTGACGGCTATGTCTAAGTATCGATTTCAGAAGCCAGGTAAAATGGATGTGATCATGGTTGTGCACCTTTTTTAGCAAATCACAGAATTATGAAAGTGGAGTTTAAGTTTTAATTTTAACGCTAGGATTCTCATGGAAAGGGTTATAGGAGAAGCCAGGGTATTTTTAACGCCCCCCCCCCGAAGTGGCTCCCTTCCGGGATTTTTGCTCCTCCCGCCCGGGATTTTTTGGGGGCCCAAATTTTTGCCAAAAATAGGCAAAATTTCAAAACTTTTCCGTGCTTCGCCGGAGATTTTTAGTAATAATGGCTATTTTTAGCTTAAATCCTGGCATTTTTGAGACCTTTTTGCTTTCTACATGTAAAATACGCCAAAAATACCTATTTTTAGCTCATTTTTGCAAAAAATCTTCTCCCCCGCCCGGCCCCCGCCCCTGGCATTTTTTAGTGGGGGGGGGGGGGAGTGGAGGCCCCCACTTTTCGGAGCCCCCCCCACTTTCTTCCCCGCCACTTTTCGGCAAGCCCCCTCACTGTTTTGGGGATCGCCCAAAAGTGCCGAAAAATTAAGTTTTTGAGGTCAAATTTTCAAAAATTTTCTCAATTTATAGCTAATTTATGGACTTATTAGTTCATTTTAAGCTTAAAAACAGCGAATTTTTGCGTTTTTATCTTAAAAATGCTAATATTTCGCTAAAACTTTTGGTAATTTATACCTTGGACTTATACCTTGGACTTGGACTATACCCCACTTTTCGGAACCTATACCCCCCACCTCCCCCTCCCTCCCGAAACCCCCCCCCCTCACTTTCAAAACCCTAAAAAATGCCACCCCCCCCGGAAGCCCCCCCCCCCAAAAAAACCCTAAAAATACCCTGGAAGCTTGCGTAGAGTTAAGCAAGTTAGAGTTAATTTTAACTACAGTGTTTTCTGTAAAGTTAAAGTGTATGTAGTATTAACTGTTAAATTTAACTACTTTTTCTGGTTAAGACCAAAAAAGTACAATACAGAGAAAAGTGTGGAAAGCATTGTTCGTCTATTTCTCTCTCGGTTGGTGATAGTGCACGCACATGAGTGTAATTTTAAGGGATTGTTCTGCGGGTGGGGGAAGCTTGCCCGAGAAGTTAATGCTTTTTGGCTAATCGTGCATGGAGAAACGCAAAAAAGTCGTGATAGTCCCATAATTTAAAACTTAAAATGAACATCTTCTGGAAAAATTTCACGGAAATTGGTTTGAGTTTGACAAAAATGTAGGCACTGAGAGTCTTACCAAAACTGTTTTGTTGAGCCGCCAAAATATGGCTTTGTTTTCTGGAATTGACTCACACAATTAATGTTTGTCTTTTTTTAGGCGATTCTTCTAAATCTGGCTCATTTGAGGACCGCCTGGAAGGTCCTGATAAGGAGTCAGCGCTTTCCTCAGCGCTGCTTAGCTCAAACATTTCGGCGATTGGGCCTGGCAAAAGTGGACATGTTTCGGCATCCCTGCATATGCTGCGGCAACGGCTGCCCATATTTAAGGTTACTTTCTAGTTGTATTTTATTAAGATTTTAAGTTCTTTCGTAAATCTTTGCTCTAATTTTAGGTGTGTTCTTGTTCCGTCTGTGTTCCAGTATTGTCGGTTTATATATTGTGTTGATGGTTTGAGAGATGCCAAAAAATTCTTGACTTTAATGCTGCAAAACTGGGGTGGGTGGACTTTTTTCTGTTGTTTACTTAACATATATATACTTTTTGTTTATTTATATTATTATTTAATTAATTAGTATCTCTATTTACCAACACGCCGTCTGCGCAAGTTTATTAAACTGGCCTTTTAAAATATTTTTCAAGATTTTTAGTTTTTATTTTTCATTGTTTTGTTTTAGAATCGGAATCACATTCTGTTTCTGCTAGAGGAATTCCAGGTTCTGATTATTGTGGGCGAGACTGGATGCGGGAAGAGTACCCAAATTCCTCAGGTAAATGAAAACCCTTTTAGTTGAAACTAATTTAAATTACAAAAAATTTAAATTGAAAATAAAAAATATTAAATGACTGAATAATTAATGCTGACGAGTCTTTTTAGAGCCCCCTCTTTTCTTAAATGTTGATAGTATCTTCTGGAGTAACGGGGCTTATTCCACTGTCCGTTTTTTAAAGTTCGATTTTTTGAATTTTTAGGTTTGTACTAAACGTTGAAGATGAAAAACAACTAGTGAAAACTGTTGGCGTTTTTGTCCTGTTTTCTACTTTTGTCTTTTTTCAGTATCTGGTTGAAGCTGGCTGGGGAACGGACCGGCGCCTGATTGGTATTACAGAGCCGCGAAGAGTTGTGGCAATTACGGTAAAAAAGGAAAAAAGTTTGAACTTTTCAATAGCTTGGCATTTGTGTCATGCATTAGATGATAGTTTTGCGTATTTTGCGAGGTTATGAAGTTGGCGATACATCGTATATTATATACTTACTGTCCTTGTCTTAATGTTTAATGATAATTACGCCCATTTTGCTAGGTTTATGTGAAGTTGGCGCAACATCGTACTGCAGTGAAATCCTTTAGATTGGATAAAACATTTTTCACAAAGTTGTTGTTTGCTGCATTAGACATCACAATGCGATGATCATCACCCGAAGGTACAGTGTTAGCCAGGAAACTGGCCGTGTAAGGCTGGTCAAAAACAACTGAACCAAGTTGCCAGAAGGAGTCTCGGAGCCTGGTCGACATCACAACGGATGATATCTCCTCCTTTTTAAAAGAACATGCTCCGTTGGCCTCGGCGTTGCCATATCTGGCGGCTAGCCCGAGGAGCAGCACACAGCGCAAATCTTCAGTGCAAAAACTACGGCAATAATAGCCTTTGTACCAAAGTGAGACAAACTCCCAGAGTGCTGTTCAATGATATAGCCTAAGCACAGCGATAGAGTTCGCGCTGTCCTCCTCTTGCAAGAAGGCAACATGATTTTTAGTAAATGATTAGTAAAAGTAAAATTTAAAACACTAAAACTAAATGATTTTTTATCAAAATTAATTAATTATACAATTAATTAGTTCTATGTCTGGGTGGAGAGTTTCAGTCCTCTCTGTTGTTATAGTTAGCCAACCGAGTGGCTGAGGAAAGAGAATCACTCCTGGGTCAGGAAGTTGGCTATGCCGTCAGATTTGATGATTTTACGGATCCGAAATTGACTAAAATTAAGGTAGTCTATTTGTCTGAAATAAGCATCCATGTCCTAATCCGTTTGTTTGAAGAACGTAACAGTAGCAGGATACGAACTAACATAGATTAACACGGGGTTCGATTTTGAGAGGGTCTAGTGTCCTGAAAATTTCCAAAATTTGAAGAGGGTCTACTGCAAAATTGACAAAACTGGCAAATTATTTACATTTTTGGTCAGAAATTTACAAAAATGACGAGTTTTAGTGATTTTTTAGAAATGTTTAAAATTATTCGCAAAAAAGTTTGCAGTTTTTGGCAAAAATTGCTGAGCGGTCTACCCTTCATTTTTTGCCTTCTGGATGAGAACGTCTACCCATTTTTCCTTTTCGCTGAAGGGGGTCTACCCTTTGGTTGTCGGTCTGTGGGGGGTCTTCACCCCCTCCCCCCTTGCTCCACACGTATCCTACAGATGAACCAATAAAAGGCGAACGAAAAGTGTTTTATTCAACTATGTCCATTTGATTAGGAGTAAGTATTTTCAAAAACTAGTAAAGAACAAGCTGTTTGAATTGAAGTAGTAAAGTACCTCGCAAGCACGCACAAACGGAGACAGACGGATCGAGTTGAGCTAGCTTTAACTCGTTCAATTTCGTTTTACAAGCTCTTCGAACAAACTAAAAAATAAAGGATACAGTAAAGGCGTGAAGGGTGCAGCAAGCCATTAATGAATGCAGCGCCCATTGGCTCTCTCCTGTTTCGGACTAACGCACTTAGTAACTACACGATAGGAGCTTTCATTACTCGACTTACTAATATCTTGAAAAGGTTTTTTGCTAAATCGTCTACTCATTTTGAAAATACGGTCCTCTATGTCAAAAATTAGCCAAATATGCGACTTACACTTGACTATAAGTTGGACTTCTGAAAAGCTTAGAAATGTATAATCAATAGTGTGTGGCTCAGTTGGTTAGGGTGTCTGCACCGCAAGCGGAAGGCTGGAGGTTCAAATTTCTTCGGAGTCCAATTTTTTCAGTTTTTTTTCAATTTAGGCTGCAGTGCATCATTTCTTTTTATTCTCTTTAGGTCGTATATATTATGTTTTTCTAATTGCTGTTTTAGTATATGACGGATGGGTTATTGCTCCGTGAAATTATGTTAGATCCTTTGCTTACTAGATACAGGTTTGCTATCTTTTATACCTGTGTTTCACCCATCCCTTTATTTTTTGGTGACTTATAGTTTTTGTCTACCATGTCCAGTTTTGAAGTAGACTTTAGTGTAACTGGCCTGGCTTTTTAATAGAATTGAAAACTGGTCTGGGTTTACGTATTTTAAGCGAAAACGTGGGGGTGGGGAGAGGTGGGGGCGCGCTGAAAAGTTAAGTTTTAGAACCAAAATGGGCAATTTTTGACCAAAACGTTCCCACGATGCCGGAAAAGTTTTGTAAATTTTGTCCCAAAACTCCTTAAAATTTGGTATTACCTGGACATTTTGGAGTGAGTGGGGGAGCCCAAAAGAGTGGTGGAGGAGGGGTAGATTGGGGGGAGGGAACCCAAAAAGTGGGGACCCGCCCCCCTTTCACTAAAGTAGACCCAACTGGTGATATTTTTACCTATATAGTTAAGGCTATGTATAGCATTTTAAGGTGGGGATTCCTTTTGGAGACATCAACTTTGAACCCTTACTCATTCATTCCTTGGAGTTAAGTAGCCATTTTTACGTCGAAATGGAGCTTAACATTTTCCCTTTCTAATGAATACAGTGAATCTAACTTTACTTATCGCAAATTATTTTACTGCATTTTCGAAGTAATTTAATTTTTCAGATTTTTTGCAGACTAAAGTAAATTTTTTCGTGAGGCGTCGGCCACATCATTCGATTCCACTATCAAATAGCTGGAGACCCTTTTTAATTATTATGAAATTTAAATTGTAAAGAAATTCAATATAATTTTATAACTCTTCGTTATAAAGAAATTAACTAAAATGTATGCGCAACCTGGATTTTGCCTACTTTTCCCAACTTTGACAAGCAACCACTTTAGCTAGAAAGCAGCAATCGGGGCGACTAAACGACGGTCCTTGGGTATTTTTGTGTAAAGCACGTCTAGTAAGTGGCAACCCTCTAGCTTGCATAGTAAATGCTCCACAATCGCTGAAAAAATTGGTCATGTTTTTGCAAAAACTACATTTTTTATGATAGCAGCGTACGGGATAGCATTTAGAAGATTACAACGCCACGAATTACCGGCCTCGACGAGACCTTCAAATTGACACCCTTAGTTTAATTTTACGGTCTGCGTAGTTCAAGAAATGGCGGATTATTTGATTTCTACAAAAATGACAAGTTTTCAACGCCAAAACAAGAACATCGGCTATATCTCACTATAGAGAAAAGCTAGAAAGCTGCTTCAAAAAGCAAAAATTTAGAGCTCAACAAGATCTTTCCATTGAATATAATTATAGCTATGCAGCTACTGTCTAAATGTCAAAAGTCGGCAAAAACGGCATTGAAGTTTTCAACGATTGAAATTGAAATTCAACGGAAGTTTTGAAGCGGCATTGCGCGGAGGGCGTTAGAATGCCAAAAGCACTTATTTTGGAAGGTTTCATCAAATTTCATCTTGATTTGAAATGTGCCCAAAAGGAATCACCACCTTAAACGTGTTAGGATATTAAACGAGGGGTGCGCATTTTTTATGCGATTGCGTTGAAAAAGCTATGCTTTGCGTGCTCAGCGACTATCGGCTTCCAAGTTGCCTAAAATGGTTACCGAATATGGGAAACCATTTTTGGCGCCACTTCCGGTAGCAGTCTACCACCCTCTTCAATTTGTCTCGACGTTGAGTCAACTTGGGGAGAGGGAGGGGTTACAGACAATTAAGAATTATGGGTATATGGATAGAGTGAGAGTCAGTAGTATTTTATTTAGAGCAACACTTATTGTGCAGTGCAACGCGTGAGCAGTCAAAAACGCTAAAGATAGAAATTATTGGATTCAGATAATGACTGTAGTAAAAAATAAGAAAGAAACGTTTGTTTGAAAGGAGAATAATTTTTTCTGTAGTACATTTTAGTTTCATTTCTTCTTTTGTATTTCAGCGTAATTATGGTTGACGAGGCGCACGAACGCTCCCTGAATACAGATATTCTGTTGGGACTACTTCGAAAGGTAGGAAGCTAAACACCCAGTCCAAGGTTACAGAAACAGGTTCAACCTTTTGTATTGCAGGTCCTTTAGCTGATCGATGCAGGTTATAGTACAATAGAGCTAAACTAAGTTCAGCTGTTACCTCTAAATTGAGAAATACATTTTGAAACAAGCTTCTATAAAAAGTATTAGGGGGAGCGCGTTAGCGCTCCCCCTAGAATAGGGAAAATTTGACGCAATGTGTATAATCTGGACATTGTTTGGCCTGTGGCCAGCGGAGGAGTGGACCGATCGGGCTCAAACTGGGTGTGTGAAGAGCCTGTGGGCAGGGGTACATGCTGTGAAAATTTCAGCCGGATCGGCCGGGTAGATCTTGAGATATGAAAATTGGCCCCCCGCGCAGGTCGCGTTTCTCCTCTTTTTTTTCCCCCCCAGGGGTGCAGGTCGGAAGACCCTTCAGAGCCGTACTATTTTAGGTTTTTTTTGTACAAAAAGTTCCGCAATTCCGGGGAAATTATTTTCCGCGGTTCCCGGACACCCCCAGATGGCCCCACCCCCCCGGTGGGGACCCCCCAAGTGACCCCCGAAAAAAAACTAAGTCCGAAAATTTTGTAGCTTCGAAATAGAACGCAGCGCGCGAAGCTGGGCTCTCATATTGGGGTTTTGGCATGACCCAAGGGTGGACTACTGCATAGGCTATATTAGATGTCGGCAGGTCTCCTGTGGCGCCCTGGCCAGGGGTCACTAGTTAACGTGTAAAAGGGGGGGTCTGGGCCTACGGAGTAGGCAGCCCTATACATAAGAGCTGCTGGGCTGAGGTTTCGTATTCGAATAGGAACCCCTATATGGTGAATCTAAAGGGCCCATTAGTTTCGCTCTAGGACCTATCCATGTGGCTGGGGGGCACCCTGATGGTGGTGGGCCCTACCGTGTCGCAACTCCAACTTTAACCTCTTCTACAGAAATATCTACAGTGAGCAGGTCTCTCTTACTTGGGGTTTGGGGTGGGGTGCGGGGGCACTACAGCATAGGCTATAGTAGGTTTCGCCCGGACCCCTGTGGCGCCCTGGCCAGGGGTCCGGACCGTGGACCGTGGCCAAAATGGCCAAAAATCGATTTTTCCAAAAGTGGCCATGTCTGGTATCAAATGAAAGCCCGTGGTGAGGCGAACATTTTTTGTCATTGGAGGACCCCTCCAAAGTGGCCCCAGCGGCCTGTGGCGCCCTGACCAGGGTCCGGACCGGTCCAAAATGACCAAAAATCGATATTTCCAAAAGTGGCCAAGTCTGGTATCAAATGAAAGCCCTTGGTGAGGCGAACATTTTTTGTCATTGGAGGACCCCTCCAAAGTGGATCCAGCGGCCTGTGGCGCCGTGACCAGGCTCCAGACCGGTCCAAAATGCCCAAAAATAGAATTTTCCAAAAGTGGCTAAGTTTGGTATCAAATGAAAGCCCTTGGTGAGACGAACATTTTTTGTCATTGGAGGACCCCTCCAAAGTGGATTCAGCGGCCTGTGGCGCCCTGACCAGGGTCCGGACCGGTCCAAAATGGCCAAACATCGAATTTTCCAAAAGTGGCTAAGTTTGGTATCAGATGAAAGCCCTTGGTGAGGCGAACATTTTTTGTCATTGGAGGACCCCCCAAAGTGGACCCAGCGGCCTGTGGCGCCCTGACCAGGGTCCGGACTGGTCAAAAATCGGTTTTTTAAATAAATTTCCAAGTTTGCTATCAAATGAAAGCCCTTGTTGAGGCGAACATTTTTTGTCATCGCAGGACCCCTCCAAAGTGGACCCAGCGGCCTGTGGCGCCGTGACCAGGGTCCGGACCGGTCCAAAATCGATTTTTCCAAAAGTGGCCAAGTTTGGTATCAGATGAAAGCCCTTGGTGAGGCGAACATTTTTTGTCATTGGAGGACCCCTCCAAACTGGTCCCAGCGGCCTGTGGCGCCCTGACCAGGGTCCGGACCGGTCCAAAATGGCCAAAAATCGATTTTTCCAAAAGTGGCCAAGTTTGTTATCAGATGAAAGCCCTTGGTGAGGCGAACATTTTTTGTCATTGGAGGACCCCCCAAAGTGGACCCAGCGGCCTGTGGCGCCCTGACCAGGGTCCGGACTGGTCAAAAATCGGTTTTTTAAATAAATTTCCAAGTTTGCTATCAAATGAAAGCCCTTGTTGAGGCGAACATTTTTTGTCATCGCAGGACCCCTCCAAAGTGGACCCAGCGGCCTGTGGCGCCGTGACCAGGGTCCGGACCGGTCCAAAATCGATTTTTTGAAAAGTTTTCAAGTTTGGTATCAAATGAAAGCCCTTGGTGAGGCGAACATTTTATCTCATTGGAGGACCCCTCCAAACTGGTCCCAGCGGCCTGTGGCGCCCTGACCAGGGTCCGGACCGGTCCAAAATCAATTTTTTGAAAGGTTTTCAAGTTTGGTATCAAATGAAAGCCCTTGGTGAGGCGAACATTTTATCTCATTGGAGGGCCCCTCCAAACTGGTCTCTAGCGACCTGTGGCGCCCTGGCAAGGGGTCCTAATTGGTCAAAAATCAAAATTTCCAAAAATTGTCAAATTTGGTTTTAAATGAAAGCCCAAAATGAGCAGAGCAACTTTTGTCATGTATATATAGCTGCATATCCAAGGTTACGGTGCTGGTTGACTTTTAAAATAGCCTTCCTGCCTAAGATAACGCACCGTGTAAAAAGTTCTGAAAAGGCCATGAACAGTGGCTCCAGCCTAAGATGACGCACCGTGTAAAAAGTTCTGAAAAGGCCATGAACAGTGGCCTTCCAGCCTAAGATGACGCACCGTGTAAAAAGTTCTGAAAAGGCCATGAACAGTGGCCGTCCAGCCTAAGATAACGCTCCGTGTATAATGTTCGGTAGAGGTCATGAACAGTGGCCTTCCAGCCTAAGATGACGCACCGTGTATAAAGTTCTGAAAAGACTATTAACAGGCATTTTTCCGTTTCAGCAAATGCATTCAGTTGAACTAGAACGTTTTCATCCAGCCTGTTTGCGGTAGCTAGCTTTGCTTACATTGTGTATATATGCAACTTCTCTGACATGATTTTCTCTGCAGCGGAAAAATAAGCGAAACTAGGGGGAAAATGCCCTCGACGGGCAACCAACTTGGTAGAATAGGGAAAGACTTGAATGTTAAATGCACGGTGCATGGTTACAACTGAGATTCTGCTGAAGCGGAAAAATGCCGTTTCTCAGCGACTAAAATGACAGAAACCAGCTTTGTGCGCCGAATAGGGAATCTACTCGGCGACTAAAATGAAAGAAACCAGCTTTGTGCGCCGAATAGGGAATCTACTCGGCGACTAAAATGAAAGAAACCAGCTTTGTCGCCGAATAGGGAATTCCCTCCTTCCGCCCTATTCGCGCGAACTTTGAAGCCTGTTATGTGTTGCTTTGCTGAATAATGAGAGAGCTTCAGAATGGCAGAATTACTTCAGAATGCGAAACAACAGTTTTATCAAGCACTTACGTAAGTCAAGGTTTTCACAGACATAAATACGCTGTCTTCGATGTGCTATCAGAAACATTGAGAGCATATATATATACACATATATATATAGGTCATAGGTGTGCTCTGTGCTGATCTTGCCGAGAATTGATACAATCAAACATTATATAAAATGAAATGCGATTGATTGTATGTATATGTTTTAGCACAAGGACTGTCGACCACAAATTTTTTGTACTGCATGTATACTTATTGTTGCTTTCTGTTGGTCCTGCTAGCGGTTGTATGCATAAAATATTTACGGATCAGGTAGCTCAAAAAGAAATTAATCTAGCGCCACCCCTAGTCACCACGCAACCGGTACGGGAAATGTCATATTGAGCGCGCTGCTTACGTTTGCAGTTCCTAACAGAGTAATTACCTATATATTTCCTCCCGAAAGACGATAAGTTCGCGCGAATAGGGCGGAAGGAGGGAATTCCCTATTCGGCGACAAAGCTGGTTTCTTTCATTTTAGTCGCCGAGTAGATTCCCTATTCGGCGCACAAAGCTGGTTTCTTTCATTTTAGTCGCCGAGTAGATTCCCTATTCGGCGCACAAAGCTGGTTTCTGTCATTTTAGTCGCTGAGAAACGGCATTTTTCCGCTTCAGCAGAATCTCAGTTGTAACCATGCACCGTGCATTTAACATTCAAGTCTTTCCCTATTCTACCAAGTTGGTTGCCCGTCGAGGGCATTTTCCCCCTAGTATATATTAGCTTTTTGTTGTTGGACAAGTCCACAAAAATTTACTGCAACCTGACGTACTTCTTGCTCAAGAATTTTCGCAGTATTTTGGACTATGTAATACCTGTCCGTAATAGTAAGCCACTAGAGAGCTTCTCTTTGTTGCATTGGTTTAAGGCCACAGGTTTAAGTTTAAGCCACAATACGCAAATGTTCCCCAGTTTGATGAGGAGGGGGGGTCGAAATATACCTCCGCCCCGTTTGGGGTACCGGGAATAGGTCCCGTTCGATGGGGGATGCCAAATAGGATCCCCGTTTGGTGGGGGGGAGGAGAGGGTAGGCAAAATCGGTCCCCATTTGGGAGGGCCGCCAGGACAGGATAGGATTGAAAGAATTTGATTGTCCGTTGGCGGTACCCCCACCCCCTCCCCTTCTACGGGGCATCTTTCGCCTGCTCCCTCCCCAACAAACAAAATTTTGCTACTATTTTTGCTACTATTTTTGTACTTATTTTGAATTTATTTCCGTACTCTCTGAGCTCGAGCCCTACACAGCCCTAAGTAAAGATTGTTACACAACGTTACAACAACAAAGTGCCGTGACGGCCGAGTGGTAAGGCGTTGTTCGACTAAGGATCTTACTGCCCGAGGTTCGAATCCCCGCTGCCACAAGGCTTTCGCAAATACCCTTCAGCAAGGGACTAAGCACATATCGGTTTGTCGTGGGCTCCAGCCAACCTAGCTGTCTATCCTTAACTGGTCGGTTAGTGGGCAGGGTACCACTGCGGTAGGAAAGGTAACAGGAGTCTGTGTTCTGGCGTAATGTCTGGTGAAGGGCTGGCCCCTCCCTTCCACAGATGTAGTCAACATTTGAGTTGTCGCCCCTGGCTCCGGGCTGCGAATCGGGAGATAAGCACCGGCACCCAAGAGGCCGCACCCAGGGGGGGGGGGTTCAAGGGGTCTAGACCCCCCTTTTGGGATGACAAAATGGAAAATTTTTGTTATTTTTATGGCAAAAACAGCTATTTTTAAAAAAATTTCGCGCCTGCGGCGCGAAAACTCACTTTTTGCTAGAAATAAACGTCCAATGTACTGTTTTTTGGTAAAAATGCAAAAAGCCTTCAACTTCTGGGGGGCTCCGCACCCCAGACCCCCCGTTGCGTTTTACCTTGGACCCCCCCCTTTTCAAAATCCTGGGTGCGGGCCTGCGGCACCCTATAACCTTCTGTAGGCTGGAGTTCCCTCCAGGGTCACTTTACCTTTTTTACCTAAACGGGGATCTCTTGGCGATTCCCTAGAATATTATGCCAAACAGTAGCCCACTCAATGAAACGCCCATGGGTATTTTCTTCGGGGATGGACGCTTTTTTAGATTTTTCAATGCTCCGTTAAGAGTTGGTCTTCTGCCTAGTCTATCTTTTGAATGTTATTTTTTAATGTTTTGATTACTGAGTTATTTTGACATTTTTAGATTTGCTCCAAAAGGCCCGATCTTCGTATCATTGTCACTTCGGCCACTCTTGATGCACAGGTTTCTTTTCTCTGTGGCTTAAACTCTCATTTTTATGTTATATATGTAGTATGATGTTTTTCACTCTGGGCCTGTTTAACAGATCTCTGCATTGTTTTAATATTATGCAATACAATGGTTTTTGTATTTTGAAAATAAATTAGCACAGAGTCAAACTAATAATATGCATAAAAACTATATGCAATGTGGATGTTTGTTGTGTTTTTAGTTGTTCTATGATTATTTCAACTTGAATGAAACTGGAGATAAAAGGTATTTTATACATGTTTTGTTGAATAGTTGAATATCTGGTTATGTTATTAGTAAGTATTTAGCTTTACATCAGGTTTTGGAGTTGTTGTATGTTGGTATGTGGAGAACTCGAACTTGTGAAACTCTTGGTACGCATAATGGATCTTTTGCGCTTTCCCCCCAGCCCTAACTTTTGATTTTTTGACCAATAACTTTGAAATTTTGTGTGGGTGCATACTGTAGGCTGGTGAATTAAAAAATTAAAAAATTTTAAAATCTTAAAAATTTTTAAAAAATTTTAAATTTTTGTTTGGTAAGGGGAACCAAGGGGAACCAAAAAACTTTTTGAAAATATTTTTGCTGAAAACATCCATTCAGGAATTTTCTGGGGCGCTGAGCACATATCTGAAATTCGTTTTTCGATTCAGCTTTTCGTTAGCTCAGTATAAGCTTACATGTTAAGCTTACTACTTTAGCTCATACTGAGCTAACGAAAAGCTGAATCGAAAAACGGATTTTAGATTCCTGCTCAGCGCCTCAGAAAACCCATGTATTATGCATGTTTTCAGCAAAATTTTTTTCAAAAAATTTTTTGGTTCCCCTTGGTCCCCCCTTACCAAAAAATTTAAAATTTTTTAAAAATTTTTTAAATTTAAAAATTATTGAATTATTGAATTCACCAGCCTCCAGTATGCACCCACACCAAATTTCAAAGTTATTGGTCAAAAAAACAAAAGTTAGGGCTGGGGGGAAAGCGCAAAAGATTCCGCATAATATAGCCTAGAAAAATATTTTTTGCAGAAAAAATGAAATATATATAAATAAAAGAAATAAAAGATTGTTTTGTCTTGCTTAGAAAGCTGTCAAAACTAAAGTCTGGCCCAAAAATGTGGGTAGAAGACTGTGCTCACTTACGCAGCATTTAATACGTGTTCATTAAATAACCGTAACATCGTATATTTTCGGAATCCTTATGACGAATGGAAAATATTTTGTAAATTTAAAATTTCAAAAATTTGCAAAAAAAATTAAAATACCGGTTTTTCTGGGTTTGCCCGGAATATGGTGTCTAAAAATTTCTTTCTCTCAGCAAAGTATGCCCATCTGAAGACACTGAACATGACATCTGAAGACATGATTTGAATTTTTCACGACTTTTTCCTATTATCAAAATCCTTTGATCTTTGCCGCGTTTTCAACTTTGACAAGCCACTGCTCGCTCAATAGATGTATTTGATAGAAACATTTTCGGGACCGCATATTTCGATTAGCTTCAGCATTATAAATTTGATCTGTTTCAAAGATTGCCTGTTTTTGATTCTGGATATAATTATTTCTGTCTAAATGTAAAAGTGTTTCGCATTGTTTTCTTCAGCAAATTTCGGCTTGCTGGATTAAATTACAACTACTCCGAGTGTGTACAGCACTGTCTTTTATATGTCTCGCTGTTTTCTGACTTGCAACATTTTCGGCAAGGTTTTATATTTTTAAAATTTTTGTACTTTCATGGATACCACTTTTATGATTTTTTAGCTGCCTTTAAACGTGGCCTGTTTTTTACTTGTTGTAGTAAAGACACGGTGGCTTCGCTAAGCGTCGAAGGTCGAATGTTTCCAGTGGAAATTTTCTACTGCAAGTCGTAAGTTTCCAAATCTCGGAAGAATGTCTTATCAGTTGAGTACGTTAATGGGACGTGGGGGGGGGTGGGGCGGGGTCCTGGGTCTGCCCCATCCTCTTTTCGGGAAATTTTTTTAAATTTTAAGCTTTTTGTTTGTACACTTGACAATTTTTTGGAAAAATTCAGGTCTGGACCGCACTCTTTTGGTCCCGTCCTTCTCAAATACCCCCCCCCGTTTTCAAAATTCTGGATACGTCCCTGAGTAGGTACAGCAAGTACGTGTATCAGTTATTTGTATGCAAAACACTTTTTGTCCTAGTGCTGTTTTGATGACTGTCATTTGCAAAAGCAAATTCTGCAGCGTTTTGTCAGTATTTTCTTGAAATTGCTCCGTTTTGTTTATCATCGAATCACGCTGTATATATGAGCAGAGTGCCTGTTTGTTTAACGAGTTAAACGAATTAAACAGTTCATTTTAATAGGCCTTTTGGACTAAAAGTGGTTTAGTTTTGTAGCTACTGTAGCTCTAAACGAAGCTAGAGTTTTGAGTGATTCCTGGAAAGATGTCATCATCTATAACCGTGGGAGTATCCAAGACTTTGAAAAGATGAGGGTCAAATCCGAAAAGGGAGAGGGGTCCGGACTCCGGACGTAATTTCCCCCAAAAGTGGCCAAATTTGTGCTATAAGTAGCTAAAAATTATAAAAGATTACTGACAAGGGAGACCGCCCAAGCCCAAGGGCTCCCTCTGGATGATACGTTCCTGCATTTAACACAATCTTTGAACCTCAGTAGCCAACGTACTATATATGGATATGTAATTATTGAACCAATTCTCTGTTGCTTCGTTTGTATAGTATGAAACAAGACATGAATTTTTCGGAAATTTTTAATTTTAATTTTTATTTAAATTAAATCTTAATTTAGTTTTCCTATTTCAGTCCCCAACCAAATTACATGATCTCAGCCGTCAATGCTGTCCTGAAAATTCATCGTGAAGAACCGTTAGGTGGTGCCGATATTTTGGTTTTTATGCCCGGTCAGGATGAAGTAGCGAAAACGATAAATTTGCTCAAGTACCCATAAATATTTGTATTTAATAATTTTTTAATAATAATAATAATTAAAAGTAAGCCAGTTAATCAATTTTAATTTAAAACGAAGTTCTGCTCATATAGATTTATGCTTCTTTTTTCTTCAGGGAAGAGTTTCGCAAACTGCCGAAGCAAAGATCACGTCTACTGCTTCTGTCGTTGTACGGAAATCTTACGGTACAAGATCAGGTAATGTAATCTAGCACACTTTTAATCAGTTTGGAGAATTTTTGTTCCTATCTAAGTTATTTAAATAGCCCTAGGGCCGTGCCGTTTTCGGCCATATTTTGTTTTGAGTTGATCCTTTTCTTGGAAAGTTCTTTCACACTGTTTCTCAAGTCACTTTTGCTGTTACTTTTAAATTGCCCAGTGTATCAGATGCATATCTTTTGAAGTTCTGATATTGTTTTCGTACTGCTGTAGATTGGTCTTTAAAAAGGTTACCATCGTAAAGAGCTCGAATAGTACTACTAGCACCACCATACTTTTGGTTCGAATTCGAAACTTCGAAAACTTTTTGCACTAGGCGATAGCTACCGAGCGTTTGTTTTTTTCCTCGAGTGTTACCATAGGGGTGCATAAAGTAACGGGGGGATTTTTAAATTTTGCTCCCTAGCTTTCAGGAGATGGGCCCAAACTTCGCATTTTTTGGCCTGTTTTTGTCAAATGTGGATCGCTGAAAACGATTAGCATACTGCCGATACCGCCCGAAGTGACCACTGGTCAGCATGGCTCCCGTGGTTCCTCACCCAGGGTCAAAGTTGGGAAAACTCACTATAAACAGCGTTTTTCGGCGTTATGGTTGGGGACATGTATAGTTTTGAACCTATCCCCATATTAAGCATTTTTAAGACTAGTCCTCTCTTGACTTTGTAACCTCACCTTCACCCATATTACTTTTTTCATGCTCCAGAGGAGCATTTTTATCACTTGTTATCCATTTTGTTATTTGGTTTTGTATTATAACCTTAAATATGTCTACTGTACTGTACTAATATTTTTAAATACATTTTTGTTTCAGCTGAAAGTTTTCGATCCTACGCCGGCTAATTGTCGAAAAGTTGTGGTAGCCACGAATATTGCTGAAACCTCTGTTACTATTCCCGGCATATCCTTTGGTAAGATTCCTAATTTCGGTAGTGGACAGGACTGCCGATTGCGGTTGGGAAGGGGAATTCATACTAATACGGACAGCCGGTATTTATTCCAAGAATTAGACATTTCCTCCTATAGTTCACTCTTAAAAAGACTCCTGTAGAACTTACAGGACGTATTCTTGTAGTTTTCTACAAACGTACTCCTATGCGGTTAGTCACTGGCGGAGCTTCCTGTAGTTTCCACAAAAGTAACTGTTGTATATTTTACAGGCCTCTTTAATTAGTAAAAATTACAGGAGTTTCCTGTCAGTGTTTGCTGTTTATTTAATTGCTGCTCAGAGTGGCTTAAATTGGGTTTTGATTATTTAATTAGCCCGTGAATTTCTTCATTTTTGTTGTAGTGATTGATTCCGGATTTGTTCGAATGCGAGCTCTAAATCCGAAGTCCGGCATTGGTAAGGGATAAATTGTTTTGAGCTGTTACCTAAACCGAACTCATTGACAATTCTCATTTTTTAATTTACGAAATTTTGACGAATAATTCCGGACGAAAATATTTCTCGTCTAATTTCAGAGTCTCTCATAACCACTGAAATTTCTCAGGCTGCTGCGGAACAGCGCGCCGGTCGAGCGGGTCGTCTGAAGTCAGGAAAAGCATTCCGTCTATATACAGGTTTTTAACTATTAATAGTGTTAATCATGGGGTAGCTCGGAGAGCACCCCATAATATGAGCTAAAACGGTCAAATGCAGCCTTTGAAAACGTTAATTAAGCAAAACTAATTAACGGTAAGGAGTTGAGAGCTAAAATTTGCATTTCTGAAATCTCCAGGCCAAGAGCTTTCGAATGATACCAAACTTGCCCGGAAAAAATGAACTTTGAAAAAATCGACTTTTCTGACCACTTTGTATGTGTGGTTTTTTTTCTGTTGTGTTCGTCCTTTACGCTTTTGTACAATTTTGTGTCCAACGGATTTTTCACATGGCTTATGGTGGTAACCTTTACCTATTATTATCTTGTTAGCATAACCATGAACCTGTTCACTATTGATTATTTTTGCCCAATTTTGCTCCTAGCGATTTTTACAGACTGTCAAACATGGGGTTGCGAAGCGTTTGGACTTAGAAATTTTTCGAGGCCCCAACATAGAAAATTGTCAAAAAGTCGTCTAAAATAGCGTTTTTCGGCCATTTGGTGGTGCGCATATATAGTAAATCGGGGGCGCTGAAAACGATGAGCATATCGCCGAAACCGACGGATGTGACCCTCGGGCTGCATGGCGCCCGTGGTTCCTCGCCCAGGGTCAAAGTTGGGAAAAGTCCCCAAAAACAGCTATTTTCGGCCATTTGGTGGTGCCCATATATAGGAAATCGGGGTCGCTGAAAACGATGAGCATATCGCCGAAACCGACGGATGTGACCCTCGGGCTGCATGGCGCCCGTGGTTCCTCGCCCAGGGTCAAAGTTGGGAAAAGTCCCCAAAAACAGCTATTTTCGGCCATTTGGTGGTGCCCATATATAGTAAATCGGGGTCGCTGAAAACGATGAGCATACTGCCGATACCGTCCGAAGTGACCACTGGTCAGCATGGCTCCCGTGGTTCCTCGCCCGGGGTCAAAGTTGGGAAAACTCACTATAAACAGCGGTTTTCGGCGTTTTGGTTGGGGGCATATATAGTAAATCGACTACGCTCGTTTCAATGGGCATATTTCTGAAACCGATGGAAGTGACCAGTGGTCACTACGGCCTCGGGGGCCTATTGACCACTGGTCAAATGGCCTAAAACAGCGTTTTTCGGCGTTTTGGTCGGGGGCATATATAGTAAATCGAGTACGCTCGTTTCAATGGGCATATTGCCGAAACCGATGGAAGTGACCACTGGTCACTATGGCCTCGGGGGCCTATTGACCACTGGTCAAATGGCCTAAAACAGCGTTTTTCGGCGTTTTGGTCGGGGGCATATATAGTATATCGACTACGCTCGTTTCAATGGGCATATTGCCGAAACCGATGGAAGTGACCAGTGGTCACTACGGCCTAGGGGACCCATTGACCACTGGTCAAACGGCCTAAAACAGCGTTTTTCGGCGTTTTGGTCGGGGGCATATATAGTATATCGACTACGCTTGTTTCAATGGGCATATTGCCGAAACCGATGAAAGTGACCAGTGGTCACTACGGCCTAGGGGACCTATTGACCACTGGTCAAACGGCCTAAAATAGCGTTTTTCGGCGTTTTTGTCGGGGGCATATATAGTAAATCGACTACGCTCGTTTCAATGGGCATATTGCCGAAACCGATGGAAGTGACCACTGGTCACTATGGCCTCGGGGGCCTATTGACCACTGGTCAAATGGCCTAAAACAGCGTTTTTCGGCGTTTTGGTCGGGGGCATATATAGTATATCGACTACGCTCGTTTCAATGGGCATATTGCCGAAACCGATGGAAGTGACCAGTGGTCACTACGGCCTAGGGGACCTATTGACCACTGGTCAAACGGCCTAAAACAGCGTTTTTCGGCGTTTTTGTCGGGGCCCATATATAGTAAATCGGGGTCGCTGAAAACGATGAGCATACTGCCGATACCGTCCGAAGTGACCACTGCTCAGCATGGCTCCCTTGGTTCCTCGCCCGGGGTCAAAGTTGGGAAAACTCACTATAAACAGCGGTTTTTGGCGTTTTGGTTGGGGTCATATATAGTAAAACGACTACGCTCGTTTCAGTGGGCATATTGCCGAAACCGATGAAAGTGACCAGTGGTCACTACGGCCTAGGGGACCTATTGACCACTGGTCAAACGTCCTAAAATAGCGTTTTTCGGCGTTTTTGTCGGGGGCATATATAGTAAAACGACTACGCTCGTTTCAGTGGGCATATTGCCGAAACCGATGAAAGTGACCACTGGTCACTATGGCCTCGGGGGCCTATTGACCACTGGTCAAACGGCCTAAAACAGCGGTTTTCGGCGTTTTGGTTGGGGGCATATATAGTAAATCGACTAAAAAAATTTTTCAATTCAAAAAACTCGTTTCAATGGGCATATTGCCGAAACCGACGGATGTGACCCTCGGGCGCATGGCGCTCGTGGTTCCTCGGCCAGGGTCAACGTTGGGAAAAGTCCCCAAAAACAGCGGTGGGTGGGTCCTGTGTGGGTCAGAATGAGATCGAATATGCTGCCACGTACTCTACAACAATACCAAAAATGGAAGAAGACAAGTAGGAAAAATGCTCCTTGCAGTCGCATGTAAAATGCAATATGAGCTAAGGGCAGCATTTAAATACGTAAAAGACAAGAGTTAAAATACTTAATATGAGCCAGCATCTAAATGGGTAGAAGACAAGATTCAAAATGCTTAATATGAGCCAGCATTTAAATGTCTAAAAGACAAGATTTAAATGCTTAATATGAGCAGCTCGCTTTCTCGGGCTCATATTGACGCCACATTTACAGCCACTTAAATGACTCCTTCAAGGCCCGTTATTTTCGCCAATGTGACATGCGTCAAATTCCTATTTATTTGTCAAGTTGTCTAACCACAAGATAACTCTAAGCAATTTAATTAAAACAAACGCTTTTATTTCGAAAACGTATTACTTGTCAGCTTATTTCTGTTTTTACAGTCCAGCTCATCTTTTTCAGAAGTCAGTTATAGCAAGCTGCCAGCTGAAATCGCACTAGTATGTAAGCTAAACTATATATATAACGTAATATAACAAGCGCTATAATATGCGGGGCTAGAGCTATAACGTTATTACGATTACGTGCTGAATAAGGATCTGACAGTTCCTGCAGTTGTCTTTATAGCGACTAATAGAGGCGTTTAGGTCAGGAGATGTGTATATTCATTTTAGTCGACATTTCTTGACCCTCACTGAGTACCTTGAGGTTTACTTATACAAGCTTGAAGGCGTCAATATGAGCCCGAGAAAGCGAGCTGCTCATATTAAGCATTTAAATCTTGTCTTTTAGACATTTAAATGCTGGCTCATATTAAGCATTTTGAATCTTGTCTTCTACCCATTTAGATGCTGGCTCATATTAAGTATTTTAACTCTTGTCTTTTATTTATTTAAATGCAGCCCTTAGCTCATATTGCATTTTACATGCGACTGCAAGGAGCATTTTTCCTACTTGTATTAATTAAAATAAGGCTAATATTGATTTATTAATTATTAATTAATAAGAAAGAAGGAGGAAAGTCATGTGCCGCCGAAGGACCGAAAAAGTCTGCAGTTAATTCTGGAAATAATTTGATCAATGAGGAACCTTCATTTGGATCAGATATTATTGTGATTTTCAAAATTTTAACTACCAACTAGACTACTAGATTGATGTTTTTTGGTGATAAAACTGTTGTTTAAGGTGGTGGTGTCCTTTTGTGCAGTGCTTTTGTCTTGATTCTTTTGAAACGCTATAACTTTCGCAATTTTGAGAGTTGGAAAGAGCTTTATACATCGTTTTAAAGCTTAGAATCTGCAGATTCACATCAGCTTATGAAACCAGCAAAATCAGCACAAAACTAGCAAAAATGTTCTGACATGCTGACATCTGACAGGCTAAATATAGACGAAAAATTTTTGAACATGGATTTCTCAAAACTGTAGAATCGGTCAAAATTTTTTCTTGTGCCATGGTATGAAGGATATATGGGCCGAGAGACAATTTTTTGGATTTGGCTCAACAAGCCTCAATACTCCAGAAAATCCGGGAAATGTGCGGTGACACGAAATTTCGCAACTATGTATTCAGTTTTCTCGCAACTGGAGACGTTTTAACTCAAACCCAGAAAAAAGTCCCTCCGCAATAGTGCGAATTTTCATTCTGGCAAAGATCACGCGAATCCATTGGGTAGTTTTTGAGAAATCGCTGTTTAAAACAAAATAATCGAGTTTTTGCCAAAATGGTTTTTCGGCCAAATCTCTAGCTTAAAGCAACGAATCCCAGCTAATAGGCACTGATAAAATGGGCAATTTGACCGCGTATTGATTGAGTATAAATAAACGAAAATTGTTCGTAGCATTTAGCAGTTATTTTGAAAAAACTGATTTTTCCGAAAATGGCCGTTTTTTGACCCCAAAAATCGTTTTTGGCTTATACTGACTTAACCCTGAGAGATAGCTCAAAGGTTGTAAAAGCAAAAATGTTCGTTTTTGTACCCTCTTTCCATCCATAACAACCAATCTGATGTATCGATTACCTACTGAGAGTATTATGCCAAAAATCGAAAATTTCTCATCTTTTCACCTAAAAATGCGGGACTGGTCCGAGAATGTTAAAGAGCACCAAAATAGCATATTTGGAAGGTTTCATCTACTATCATAAAGAATTGAAGCCTGTAGGGTCAAATTTACACAAAAGGAAACCACCACCTTAAATTAAACTTAAGCTCTGCCTACGTGGCTTGCATGGCGTGCGGAACAAAGCAGAACAACCTTAGATTTTTCTGTTGCGTTATTTCTGTTTTTAAATATTTACATTTAAATATTTTGTTTTTAAATATTTAAATAATTATTTTGTTGCTGATTTTAGAAGAGTCCTATCGAAAACTGCGGGCCTCCACGGTACCAGAAATGCAGCGTGTGGACCTGGCATGGCCCATTCTACAGCTCAAGGCGCTCAGTATTGACAACGTGCTTAGATTCAACTTTTTAGCAGTAGGTTGACTACTTTCTTTTGCATGTGAGTCAAAGTTTTGTTGCGATTTGCTGGGTTGTTTCCCCTCTAAGGTATTCAAACTGGCTTAATCGGTAGATGGCCAAAGGTTGTGGTTCGATCCCCACCTCTGGCCCGATTTTTTTCTAATCGGAGGTGCTGTAGTGACACATCTTAGTTGCGTTCGTTCTTTCGTTAGTATTAGTTTTGCGACTCAAGTCTGCTCCAAATTATGCAGGGCTCTTTCGACTTTTTGCAGAAAATAATGCATTTATATACTGGTATATACGTATACGTACATAAATTTGATGCTTACTTTTTGTGCTAAACTTTGCAATTTTGGGATTTTAGAGGCCGTCTTCGTTTGCCATGATTCGTGGACTGGAGCTCCTTTATGCTTTGGATGGTATGGATATAATTAACCCTTTTATTCCCGCGGCTGCCAATTGGCACAAGTGCTGATTTCTGGCATCTTATATTTTGGGATAGGGTGCAGTTGCCGGTTGGCAATCTGGGCATTTGCTCCTTTTATCTTAAACACGTCCACCCTATTTTGGGAGAATATTTCGACACCTGCTTGAAAAATCTAGTTTCTAAGGCATTCCGTCTGCTATGGAAATTTTGATGATTGCAAGCCCAGTTCGAGCGCTGCATTCAAGCAATTCCAGAGCCGGCTGTATTTCGTCGGCAGAAAAGTCGTTCCACCAGGTGATGCGGGAGGTTATGCGCACTAAAATAACGTATAGTTGATCCCGTCTCTGAATCAAGTCTTGCAGCTAGAGATAAATTTATTGGATTTTTGCAATGAAAATTTAGCAAAATTTAGTACTTTGTCCAACTTTGACGGCTTATAACTTTTTCCGGGTGCATCGGAGACCCTTCAATGCTAAATCATGAAATGTAGCGCAATTAATTCTCTATCGATTGGTGGCAGTCCCATCTCTCTAGATGGTCTCAGTAAAAAACGGCAGCCATAAATGTAAAATTGGTCATTTTGAGCCGATTTCCCCGAGAAGTCTTGGGCAGAAGAGGGTTAAGTGTTTCAAAATATGTTCTGGGAACTAATTTTATTCAGCTATTGCATTTTTAGTATTGTTCAATAATTGCATTTTTATTGATTTTTAATTTTTGTCAGGAAAATAAGGGTTTTCTATATCTGACTATTTTTGCAGTTTCTAGAATGTTTCCTGTAGTGCTAGTTAAGAAACGAAACGCTTTTGAAGACACGAATCTGTTGCTTGCAAAAAATGAAATCATTGTAAGCTAATACATTTTCAGTTTACTGTTTCTACATTTTTCAGCTATTGATATGACTGGTGAGCTTACACCAACCGTGGGAAAGCCCCTTTCTGAAATGCCCCTGCCGCCCATGCAGGCCAAAGCTTTACTGGCCTCTGGTAATTGTTTTGCCTGTGCTTTGTGCTATAGTGTTAAGGAATTTCTTAGCCTGGATTAATCAAACTCTTATGTATTATGTACTCTTGATATTTTGCATTTTTGAATGAGATAATTTTGCTTGTTTAAAAAACAGCATTTTCTAAATGCATACATTTAAATTTATTTATTTTTTAATTTAATTTAATTTAAATTAATTTTAATTTTTGTTTATTTATTTATTTATTGAGGCGAATTTGACTGCACACAGGAAATTGTGATCATCTGTGCCATGCTGCAGGTGCAGAACATCTTTCTGCTGCCAACTGGTCAGAAAAAAGAGGCTGTAAGTAACAGTTTTTAAGTTTAATGTTAGGGTTAAAATATTAGACCTCATGGTGTTCTGTTTCTAATTAAGCGCGGTCCTAAAAGCTAGAAGTTGTAACCTAAATACAAAAATTTCTTTCACTGTGGTCGGTCACAAGAATACAAATGCTTCGATGGAGCATGAAACATGCAGTATGGGTGACGTTACGACTTACATAGTAATTTTATTAATAAACATACAATGTAATGTCAAATCAGTTTTTCGCATTAACTTAATACAATATCGACTGAAAATTGATGTAACAGATTCTGCGCTGACAGTGCAGAATAAAACAATTAAACCAGACCAGCGTTTGCTTATATATTTGGAATGAAGCATGAATGACCGCGAATATGGGTTGTTCAGAGATACTGCTCCACATAAGTGCGTTTCTAACCTAATCTTTAACCAAAATTTCGACCAAAAGACATTAGAATTTCTGGACACCTTCTAGTAAGGGGGGAGCCAAAATGTGAAGGAAACGAGTGGGGGGGGGGCAGGTGTAGAGTGGGTGAAACCAAAACTTGTCCTTTAAAAAACTGTGGGTTTGGCCTACGGCCATCTGACTAGCGGCCTTTCTTAAATTTATTCATTTTATTTATTAATGATTTAACATTATTTATTACTATTTTATTTCAGCAATTGTCGCGATATAAGTTCAGCGTGGAAGAAGGCGATCATTTGACCTTGTTGAACGTTTATACGGCCTTTGAACGAGTAGGTTTTGGGTTCAAGCAAAGTTTTCCAGAGTTGTTTGAGAAGAAAATATTGTTTCAGTAAAAAGTAGAACAATCCGCGTAAAATGAGTTACCAGAATAATTATCGCTTAACTGTGTCGCATCTATGTCATAAAGCTGGTTAACGCTAGCCCGGGTTCGCCCCATAATTTTGAGTGAAACTTGTATTTTCCCCGGAAATTTTAGTGAAACCCGGAAAAACTTTCGGTTAATGTAGACAGATTATGGGTGCTGTCTGCATGAGACAACAACCTCCCTTTGTAATCTAATCCTTCGCACCATGACCAAGTGGAGTTCCGTTTGAGGGATGTAACTGCCTTTATCTAGCCTTACAGACACCTATCGGGTCTATCCGAATCAATTGACAATCTGCAGCAAAATAGCAACAAGATATAGTCAAAGTGTGGTCTCTGGGCGGGGATCAAAACCAAACCCCCATCGGGTCGCCGTGACTAGACGGCTGCCATGTCGATCGCATGCACTACTAACTTAGAATGTTTACCAGTATTTTTGTGCGCAATCACATACGTATTTGTATAGTCCTTTTTCGAAGTATTTTCCAGTTTTGTCCTCTCTGATCTAATAAATTGAATTATAATCCGCACTTTCATTCTCCACCAGTAGTACTGATAGTGTGAGACCAAGAGTTCATGATTTTCTCCTATATATAAAAAGAAGAGTAAGCCAATAGAGGGCTCCTCTTCTTGGCATTGCGTAACGGTGCTCCGACCACAATACGCGAATGTTCCCCCGCTTGGGGGGGGGGGGGTTGCCGGGTATACCCCCCTCCGTTTGGTGGGTGGGTGGGGGGTAGTCAAAAGTGGTCCCCGTTTGGGGGGGGCCCGCTGAAAAAGGTCCCCATTTGGGGGGGGGAGGGTCGCTCAAGCAGACTAAGTTTTGCTCATTCTGATTGGCTGTTGGCGACCCCCTCCCCAAACGGGGACCACTTTTGACTACCCCCCCAAACGGTGACCCATTTTCAAATAGAACAAAGACTAACGTAATCCTCTGCTCTACCCCCCCCCCCACCAAACGGAGGGGGGTTTCTGCAGTCTGATTGGATGTTGGCTACCCCCCTCCACCAAGTGGGGACCTCTTTTTGGCTACCCCCCACCAAACGGAGGGGGGTATTCGATGTCGATTTGGTCGACCCCCCTCCAAACGGGGGGATATTGGCGTATTGTGGGCGGAGCACCGTTACGCAATGCCAAGAAGAGAAGCCCTCTAGTGGCTTACTCTTCTTCTTAATAATAGTGCAATTATGCACTCTTGGTGAGACTTGGCCGTCTCTTGCCACATCTCTTGCCCGCTGCTACTTTCGTCTGGACCAAGAGTTTATAATACCAAGAGTAAGACACTCAGCTCTACCTAATAGAATAAGCTTGCGAGATGCTCGAAACATTAAGGCCAAAATCTCGGGGGGGGGCTTCTCAGCGTGTAAACATACAACGCTGACATTTTTCAAAAGGGGCGTTTTCAACACATTAAATACTATAACTTGAGCTAGAAAAATCGTACAGCAATAATTTTTATATCATTATGTTGCGTAGAATGAGATCTTTTTAACGATATAAAAATTGTCTAGTTCGGGTCAGACAATCTCGTACAAATACAGCAACAACGTAAGGTATTTTGAAGAAAAGATGAAATTCCTGGAATTTTCATGGAAAGGATGTTTTATTCCAAGTTTTGTAAGAGACTGCCTGAACCGAACTACATAATTTTTATATCGTTAAAAAGATCTCGTTCTACGCAACATAATGATTTAAAAATTCTTGCTGTACGATTTTCCTAGCTCAAGTTATAGTATTTAATTTGTCAAAAACGCCCGTTCTTGAAAAATGTCAGCGTTGTATGTTTACACGCTGAGAAGCCCCCCCCCCGAGATTTTGGCCTTAATGTTTCGAGCATCTCGCAGGCTTATTCTATTAGGTAGAGCTGAGTGTCTTACTCTTGGTATTATCAAGAGTACATAATGATAAGAGTGTGACAAGCGTCACACTCTATGCAATGAAGGCAAAAACTATGCGATGCGCGCTAACGGCTTACCCCCCCCCACAAATTGACCCCCTCTCACACCGCCCCGATATGGGTACATAGTTCCAAACGGGGGTCACTCATTCGCTTAGCGAATCCACATACAAGTGTTAAACATACACGCTTAAACCCCCTCCCCAAATTGGGCCCCTGTTAATTTCAGCGTGTAATTATGCAAAGCAGTGAACGACCCCCGTTTGGACCACGTACCCATATAGGGGCGGTGTGAGAGGGGGTCAATTTGTGGGGGGGGGGTAAGCCGTTAGTGCGCATCGCATAGTGTTTGCCTTCACTGCATACAGTGATAGGCTTGTCATACTCTTATCATTATGTACTCTTGGTATTATTGACTCTTGTCTGGACTTAGTTCAGTGTTGTCTCTATAAGCGACCTTCTCCCCTCCTCTCAAAAATTGCCGCTAAACCCTTTTGGTAACGAACTTTCTCTGAAAATTTCGGTAAGAAGGGCAAAGTTTTCAAAACTGTTCCGGCTTGGCTTTAGAGTTTTGCTGAATTTTTGCCTTTTAGACTACTAGTGTGATGAAAATCAACTTTCGATATGCTGTTTGCTAGAAAAATGTGATGCTTATTTTCGAAAGTTCCCCTTCCCCAAATTCTTTGCACCTCGGACTTTTGGGGAGGGGCAAGAAGCCTCTTCCTAAAATCTCTGAAATTAGTTTAGCTTTAGCTGGGGCCTGAACTCACGCTAGTAAAGCAAACATTTTTATCTTCCATGGAAATAGCATGTATGTATTTACTTTAGATCGACAGTAGCAATGTGTTTGGCCATTTTCTGGAGAATTTGTAACTTCTTGTGTTTAATTTTTTTCAGAACGGTGAACGTGCCAAATGGTGTGCCGACCATTTTCTGAACTATCGTGGCCTCTGTCGGGCCAGAGAAGTTAAGACTCAGTTGGAACAGTTTGCGGCTAAGTACAACCTAAGCCTTCGTAAAGATAAAGGTTAGAGCAAGCAACTGATCTATACTGAATGAATATGATGTAGAGATAGTAGTAAATGTGCTGTATTCTGTAGTACACATTGGCTGGTATCAACGTTGTTCATCTTAATCTTTGATGTTATTTACTTCCTGGGTGTAAACATGTAAGCTGTAGAAGTAAACCTATTTAGCGACGGGTGGGTTACTTTACCTTTTCTGAAAAATGACCAATTTGCCTGCTTTTTGTTTTCAATTTTTTCCCATATTTAATACAATTTTAATTTATTTTTAATCTTACAATTTTAATAAATAAATTTTGTCATCTTAGCTACTGCTACCCACTATTATAGATTCCAGCATATTATTAGCAGTATACCTGCAGAGAGATAGACATTTACACAGACCTGCAATTGGCTAATTCTTTTTACCAATTTTCATCTTTTTCCGATTTTTGTGTCTTTTTTTCTAAATTTCAGCATCACCGGACCGTATTCGCCAGTGTCTGGTGAAGGGATTTTTTGCCAACGCAGCGCATCTGCACTACACTGGCGTCTATCACACTGTTCGCGATCAGTACCCGCTGAAGCTGCACGAAGGCTCCGTTCTGTCCTTTCGCAAACAGTTGCCCGAATGGTAAATTTGTTTTTTGTTTTCGTTCCGTTGGGGGGGGGGTGGTCGAATTTTCGTGGAATGGGTGGGCGTCCTTTGCGCACCACCACCTGTTTTTTGCGGGTGACACTTTTTCTGGCAAGTTGTTGGAGCTGTTTTTGATCACGCCTAGCAGCTGGTACTCGGTACCAGTTTTGCGTTGTCGCGCTATTAGTCGTAACTTTGTGATGTGTCTGATGCCGTGTAGCTAACAACATAGAGTGTAACGCTTATCTCCATCCTTTTCGGTGCTTTTCCAAACTTTGGCCCTATTTCTTTAAAGATTAAACGGATTAGATTGAAATTAATCCGCATTAAAGAAACAGCACCTCGGATTAAACGGATTAAAATTTATTCCAGCGAGTTAAACTAGTTAAACGGATTAAATTTAATCCTGTTTCTTTAGTGCACCTAAGATTAAAATTTTAATCTAATCCTGTTCCTTTAATCATATTTCGGATTAAAAAATTAACGAGTTCATTTTAATCCGACCAACTTAATCGCTGTTCCTTTAAAGATTAATTTTAATCCGTTTAATCCGTCTCGTGCATTTTCAACTAGTTTTTAATCCTCGTGCAACTACGCGGATTAAACGGATTAAAATTTGGTGGATTAAAATTTTTAATCGCTGTTGTTTCTTTAATGGCGGATTAAACGGATTTACTTAACTCGTTTAATCCGAGGATTTAAAATGGTCGGATTAAATAAGTAAATTTTAATCCGTTTAATCCATTTAATTCTGCATTAAGGAAACAGCCGTTAACAGTTTAATTCGGCTGATTTTTAATCCGTTTAATCCGACCATTTTAATCTTTAAAGAAATAGGCCCTTTGAATCCTTAACTCAACTACTTTAACTTTTTATTCTAGACATCCTTTTGTTTGCATAGGTATGGACTGAGTGTATGCTATTGTCGTCAACGGAATGACTGTTAATTACGAACGGGATATCTTTGCGTGTATGCATACTTAATATTGTCTTATGTTTATAACCTAATTTTAGGGTGATCTTTGGTGAGATTATGCAAGACTCCATGCAGGATGTGACAGCAATCGAGTCAAGTTGGCTCTATGAGCTGGCTCCTCACTATTATGAATATGGCACGGTCAGTTTACTGACTGAAATTTCTTCACTTAACATTTTAGGCAAACATTTTTCTGAAGCATTTGTTGGCATCTGAAGTATATATTAATTAGCCGTACGTTTTAGCTGCCGTCTTGTTATGTCATTTAGGTATTGTGAATTTCTGATTTTAGGAAATGTTAACGTTCCTCTCAAACAAGCGTTTGATTTTAATGTTCTAGGAAAGAGAATTGGCCTCAAAGAGGGCTCGGATATCCTCAAAACCGAGTATAAATCTGATGTGATCGGAGCGATGACTGAAATCGACTTGATCATGTTCCTGATTATGGCGCCAATGAATCGCTGAATTGAATTTTTGAGACTGAACAATTTGTGCTCCCAGACATACAAACTTTAAATGACGCTTTGTTCTACAGGTCTGTGTATGCCATGTCAAGTTTTGTAGAGCATGTGCTGTCATTTTGTTACTGTTTTCTATGTGCGAAGCATTCAGTGTTTCCATCAATTCCAAATATATACAATGTGGTGATGTTTTAAGGTTGTACATGCCGGGTTTTTTACAATTAAATCAGAATGTCTTACTCTTAACCTTAGTAGTAGCAAGAGTAATAGGAGGAGCAAGTATACTTCCTACTAGACTAGATACATAACTTGTGAGATGTTCGACACATTCCGGTAGAATTCTCGGGGTGCTTACCGTTGTTACCGTATTTACACTTTACATGCGTTTGAGCTAGAACGTATCTATCTTGCTAATCGCGTACCTAATGCCAAAAAGCAAAATCTGGTTACTGAGAAAATTCTGGTAAACTGCTGAAATGTAAGTCACCGGCCGTTCGACAGAGTGCACCTCTTAGGTTTCCGTCCGGCCGGTCAACAACACTAGTCCCGACTAGTGACTACCTGTTGAGAAAGTAAAATGCCAGAAATCAAATATTTCCTATCTCAGTCTAACATTCCCGAAGTAGGTGATGAGACTGCCTCCGAAAGGGTATTAGACTAAGAAATTTGGAAAGTGTCTAAAAATTCGTGGGTCCAATTTACACAAACTGAACCTTCCGAGGAAAATTATATCTCTGTCCTTCATGTGTCGGCTCAGCAAAAATTCCAATCACTGGGATGGAGGCGTTGCAAAACCGAAGGTTTTGAGTTCTTATCTTGCCGGACTTTTTCCAAATTCTTTATAATCTATACTTTATATGAATCTATACTCTAAAACTGCACTGATTCGATCCCTGTCAGTTTGGACATTTTTTCTGTTCATGCACTCAGCTTATCTAATTCTCTCCTTTCATTTCTACAGTAAATTGTCCAGTGCTTGGGGATCACGTTTTCTATCCGTGACCTTCGTCTCTCCGCTTCTTGCCCACAAGCAGCGGACTGCAGAGAGTATTACTATAATAGACCTCATGCGAGTGGGCTGACATGTGCTGAGCATCAACTAAGAAAAACTTGTCCAGTGATATTTTTGTAAACGATTTACTCAAAGATGGAACATTCAAATAAAGGTTCAGTCATCATCGGGCTATTTCATTCAGTATCATAAATACGTAAATGATAGAAATCACAAAATGTCTAACATGGTACTTCACGAAGACGACAAAACATCAAAATAAAAGTCCAACCCAAAGCAGCACAGATAGCCTCAAACGATAAAACCGATACGTAGCTCGTTTGCATAAAATCTATTCAGCAATCTGGCTTCCTTTCAATTTGACTCAGACCTTTTCGCACAGATTAGGCCAAGCCCATATCACAAGCTTAGGAGCTACTTTATTAGAATAAGCTTTGAGGTATAAATTAAAATCATTAGTCACATTCCTAATATTTTTTGAAACAGTTCTTAGTGTTTAGACAAAAAAACGAAAACGAAATAAAACATTTGTGCAAATATCAAAACTGAACAAGTAGGTGTACAGAGGTGTTAAGGCCGGATGAACCAAATTACTTCACGTTTTGGAAAAATAAATTTAAGATTCCAAAAGTGTCAGATGCGATAATGGAAATAACGAATGAGATTGCATAACACAGCTAAGCAAAACAGCCAAAAATATTAAAAAATAAATAAAACATTCATTTCAAACCTTACAATAAAACATACGGAGATTACAAGTGCTAAATTATAGTTACAGTGTATAGATTACTTGTTATATTGGATAAAGCTTCTTGTGTTGGTTCCTGGAAGCTTTGCTTCAATTGAATTAGAATTTGTGAAAAAATTACAGAAAATTTGAAATAAGGCAGGACATTGTTTTCTTTATAGCTAAAAAACACCTACACACAACTCTACTTGCATAATATACGAATATTGTTTTTCACTTTACATATTATAATAGCCTGGTAATGAAAGATTAAATCTTCTTTTATAGTCAAAAACTGTCCATTTACCGCCGTCATAAATTAGGCATTACTAATTTCAATAATAGCGTATGACCACCGTTGTGAACTTCTTCAATGGAATATATAACAATAAAATTATAAATAATACAACAATAAGCATTACTACATAATTGCAAACAGTAAATAACTCTAAAAGCTAAGACACAAAACCGCACAACGGCAAATTAGACCTAACCTTTTCAACAAATTTATTTAAATTTAAATTTAAATTTAAATAAAAATAAATTTTAAAACGGTTCTGACCTGACAAAAAATAGCAGAAACTGTGCTGCTAATTGATTTCTAATTTAAATATTGCTAATTATCGTAATTTACTGGAAAACTTGATAGTAAAGAAATGACAGACTAGCATGTATAATGTGAAAAATAATGGCAAGTTGAACTGTATTAATGCATTTGCAGTGTCGAATCGAGAGCTAAATCAGAACACAGTTACAACCTATATAGATCAGTGTAAGTGTAAATTCCGGGGGAGGGGGGCGTGGTAAAGAACGCCAAAACTTCTCGGAAATGGGGTACAACTACATAAGTCCACCCCTACCATGAATGAAGAGATTTAATACACTGGGGCACCCCCGTTCAGGTAGACATTAAGAAGGTTGACATTTCTTGATAGCAAATATTGGTCAGAGTTTAGTAAACATTTCCAACCTAGGTTTTGATCAAATTACTGAAAGCCACTGATGTGTATCGCTTTTCACACTTATCTATTATGTACTCTTGATATGAAAGTTTTGAGACTACTGGTTGGTGTCTCGACACTGCCAATGAGGTTTACAGAACAGTACAACAATTATGTATACGTTAGGCGCAGACAAAGTTTATACTGTAAGGAATACTAAAATATACATTAAAACTGTAAGCTAAGGTCTACACAAGCACACTGGAATGAAAAAACCATTCACCAGTAATACAGTACAGTTACATCAACTGAATATGTAATACGAACTGGACATGCACAAAGGACATGAACAGTAGTAAATAATATATACAAAATAAAAGTAATTCCGTAATTTTTATTTTTCCTCCCAATCCCCCCGTCCCCGCGAAAAATATTAGCTAATAACTTGCTAATAATAATACTTCTTGAAAGCCAACAGCTAGCTATACCTGCGCAATAGTTTAGCTGAAAACATGATACGCAATTGTGCTGTGTAAAGCTGAAAAGAACGAACGATAAAGCTATAAAATTAGTTAGCTAGGTGTTGGCTTGCACACTTCAAACTGAGATGCAATGATTAGGTAGGTAGCTAAAGAACTGAACTGCAAAATGGAGTAGCTGCTGCTGCCAGACAGAAACGTTCAGAGACAAAATGGAATCCATTGAATGAACCAGCATAAATCCGGCCGAAAATTTCGGTGAAATATTGTTGAAAAATAAATCCAAATCTCTGAAAATCCCGGAGGAGGGGGGAGGTGGGGACCAGGGGCGTAGGGGGGGGGTGGGGGTAGGGGGGATTTGTGTGGGTGTCATGTAGCTACAGTGAAAGCCATCGTAGTACAGGATAGTGTCGTCATTTTTTGACCTCATTTGTGAGGATTTGAAATAATTCCTTATCCGCCAGGCAGCCGTCTACGAATTCTTTGAGAGTTAATTCTTTGTCATTGTTAACGTCCATTTTTTCGAAAATCATCTTGGCTCGCTTACGGGGCGAGTCTTCCGCGGACTTCGTCACTTCGGGTCCAAGCATCTCGTAAATTGCCTGAAAAAAAACGAAAATCGGATAAAAATTAAGTCCAGCTAGTGTCAGGATCAAAACATGGTTAATATTGTAGCTTGGCTAAACTCCACTGGCCGGCTAAAGGCTCGAATGGCCGGTCGGATGCCTCCATGAGTGCCAGAACAAGTAATCAGCATATAAAAATGTAATGAATGTAATAAAAGTTTGTAAATGTAATAGCATAAAAATAATTTAAAAGTCGAATTACTGAGGGGACTCTGGTAGTAAACAGCTGAAATATAAGTCTTGTCGACCGACCGGCCGATTCAGGTCTAGGAGACCTGACGGCCGTATTCCACCCGACCGGAAAGCCGAAAGTTGGGGGAGGGCTAGACTGCTGTAATTTGGTGGGAGTACTTTTGTGTGAAAAAAGTATAGGAGTTTGTGGGTTTTAGTTTGAGCTTGAGCAAAGCATTGTGCTGCCTTTTCAGAGAACTAAGCTACATATTTGAGAACACCGCACTTTCTAATGTTTTAATGTTCCAACTCGACGCTGCAGTCTGTAAGAAAATTCGGTCCTTGCAGGTCTCCAGATTACTCGCTGAGAAGCCCCGGCCCCGAGATTTCGGCCTTAATGTTTCGAGCATAGGTGCAAGCTTAATACAGTAGGAAGCACTGAGTGTCTTAACTCTTCCTATTATAAACTCTTGGTAAATTTTACAATTAAGACAAAACGCCACATGGGGATTGACCTCTATAATTTTGATCATTTCCTTCTCATCGATGGTTCCATTTCCATCAATATCGTACATCCGGAAGGCCCATTCCAGTTTCTGTTCCGGCGTCCCGCTGGACGTGACATTGATGGCCAGAAGGAACTCCTTGAAGTCAATGTAGCCAGACCCGTCCGTGTCGAAGGTTCGGAAGACGTGCTCACAGAAGCCTTCAGCTGAGCCGCTGGGGAAAAAGTCTTTGTAGACTTTGATGAACTGATCCTTCGTCAGATGGCCTTTCGGACAGTCTTGCTGAAATATCAGAACACCGGAAAGGTTGAAATCAGCGTAATAAACTAGTCTCGCCGCTGTGGCTAGGGGGGTAAAGCAGACGCTTGGCGGTTCGATCCCCACCCTGGACACTTTTCTTCATTTCTTTCAATACTGAAGTTGAACTTATAGTCAGAGAACAAAAACCGCTTGTCTTGGTTGTTCCGCTTCCTTTTTATGTTCATCGTTCATTTCTGATTATATATACAGAGAAACAATTTCTAGCACCTGAAACCAGCATGAATCCGAATTTAGTTGTTCGCTAGTTCAGCCTCTTTCTTTACTAACGCTCACGACGAGTGCTGACTAATGCCTGCATATGTCAAGCGTTTCATACCCACTCTATTTGTTCAGGGCTGAAAATATCCGAGGCACGCTAACGCCAATTTCCTCCTCCCATAAACCGGCTCCTTCTAGCCTGCTTCTATTTAATGCGATATCAGCGCGGGGCCCCGCTCCCTAAATTTATGACGATTTTCTGTATTAACCCCTGCTCCCCGTTAGACATCGTACTGAAATAAGGCCGGGGTCAAGGAGGAAGGGACATATGGGGGTTGGCGTTCGCTTGTAAAAAATTCAGTCTTTAGTACATAAGTGCATCGTCTTATCCTACAAATCCTCTTATGTATTATGTACTCTTGATTCAACAAATAATCCGCTTAGCTTCTTGACAAACACGGCCAAGCTTCATCTCTATTTATCTCTAGCTAATTAACTGTTTAATTAATTAAAACTAATTAAGATAAATATGATTTATACAGTAAAATATGCTCCTACCACAAATCCTTTGTACCATTCCTTTATCTGCTCTTCTGTGAAGGATGTATTGTTTTTGAGAAATTCCAAATCCTCCTTTGATAATTTAGGCTTACTGCTTTTTAAGCCCATAATTAAAATAAGGCTGAAATAGCAAAAAACAAAAAAGGCATAATATACAAGATAATTCAGAAATGAATGTCACTATGTGTAGAGTACCTCTGACCAATAAAATTCGGGACCTGAGGTGGGGATTGAACCCACAACCTTTGGTTTCGTACACCAACGTTTTACCGATTGAGCCACCAGGCAGCCTGGTGCAAAGAATTTGAATTCGTTCTCGAACTGTAGTAACACGTTTTTTGGCATAGAATAATAAATAATAGCATGCCAAAACAGTCAAATTTTGCTGCAGCTACAGTCAAACAAGTTTCCATGCCACTGGGTTAGAGAAAGGGTCTGACACATGCAGTATCCCTGGGGTTTACCTCGGTCCTAAAGTTAATAAGGAACTAGTTTGGTTCTATGCCGCAAAAAACAACGCTGTAAAGCTCACGGGGTCACTCAAGTCGTAGTATTCTCGTCTGCAGATCCACAGGCCGTTGGTTCGATTATTGGAGGAGTAACATTGTTCACAAAGATTTACACTACGGTTATCTGAAGAAATTTAGACAGTGGGGGGTAATTTTTAAGTATTACCCTTGCAACATTTTCCACCCTGGTTTTACCCCAAAATAACTGATTAATACAGGGAATGGCGGCCATAAATTGAATATATTTGGCCTTGGAAAGCAAACGTTGTACCTTGGATCCTGTTGCTTGCTCTCCGGACAAATTAAATTAGACCACAACAAAAATCCCCTCGACTTGCTACCCCTAATCTAATTGTACTGCGTTCCAGCCTGCATATCAAGCAGACGTCTAGGAGCCAGACTTAAGCTTAACCTACACAACAATATGGAAAGTCTTAAAGTTAGATAAAAGCTTAAATAAATAAATTTAAATAAATCCGAGATATTACACAAGGGAGATACGGAACCCTTGGTGCATCAAATCAAGTATCTATGGGTGGAGACGCATTTTCGAAAAGACATGACCTTGTTTGTGTCCGGAGTAAACATAAAAGAAAGGGACGGTTTAATCCTGCAAGTAATTCATATAATGCAACACCCTAGGTATTTACAAAATAAAGTACAACACTTAAAAACTTTGAAAATACAGCCAGGTATGAATGTTAACAAACACAAGATCCAGAGATACAACCACACTAAAGTTAAACGGTACATATCAACAAACTTATAGGTACAGTACAAGTTCTACATTTTTCATGACTAAACAAAATAAAACCAGAATCGAGGCTCAAAAACTTCAAAAACCGAATAAAACTGGCTGAAGTATAGTCCTTAGGCTTGGCGAGGCTGGGTTTAATGGTTTGTCTTCCTCAAGGGGTCTTTTTCGCGAAAGAGTAATGCTGATTTCATAGTCCCAGTCGCGAGTAGACGCGCGTCGACGCTTCCAAATGCAATATAATGCCTAGGCATCATGTAACCACACCACTAGCAGCTCCAACGCGCGTCGACGCGTGTCAACGCACCCATTTGTAGCATGCCAGTTTACGCACATCGACGCACGTCGACGCGCGTTGATGCGCACAAAATGATGTTGACGTTTATAGACGAAGGCACCTTAAAGCGGAGTTAAACGAGCTAAATTTAACTAAAGTCTGACCAAAAAATGTAGAAAGCGAAATTGTTTGCTTTATATCTCGTAAACGCTTCAAGATAACTGCCATAAATTATATATTTTCTGAACCGGAATGATGAGATCTTTCTTCTCGTGAAAAAATTTTTTTGAAATTTCCCGTGCGATTTCAAAGGGTGCCGCTTTTATATGTCCAGAAGGATTGGTAAATGCTACACCTACGATTTTTCCAGGAAAATTTTCCCCTTGCCCGAATGTCCTACACACCAAATTTCAGCTTTGTTGGTTGAAAATTGCGTGAGTTATTCCATTTTTTAGATTTTCAAAATCCTTTGATCTTTGCCGCTTTTTCGACTTTGACTGGTTGTTACTCGCCACTCGCTCAACGAAAAAAATTTTTTGATTGGATTTTCAGGACCGCCTGGGTGTCCGCTTTCATCTGATATACGTGGTATTTCAAAATTTGAAAGTCGATTTTTTCGAAAAATACCACTTTTTGACCCAAAATTCCGGCAAAGCGAATCCACCAAAAGTGAATAAAAATAAATAATCATAAAGTTCATTATGAGCTGAATCCAACGATATAAAGTTTTCGTGGCTACGACTTATATTGCGCCAGCAATGAATTTTTAAACATTTCCCTTATTTCAGCTGGTTTTTGCTAGTTTACGCTGGTTCAGGTAAATCTAGGCGGCAACATCAAAGGAAGCCAAAAACCAGCTTGAAATAAGGGAAATGTTTAAAAATTCATTGCTGGCGCAATATAAGTCGTTGCCACTGAAAACTTTATATCGTTGGATTCAGCTCATAATGAACTTTATGATTATGTTATTTTTATTCACTTTTGGTGGATTCGCTTTGCCGGAATTTTGGGTCAAAAAGTGGTATTTTTCGAAAAAATCGACTTTCAAATTTTGAAATACCACGTATATCAGATGAAAGCGGACACCCAGGCGGTCCTGAAAATCCAATCAAAAAATTTTTTTCGTTGAGCGAGTGGCGAGTAACAACCAGTCAAAGTCGAAAAAGCGGCAAAGATCAAAGGATTTTGAAAATCTAAAAAATGGAATAACTCACGCAATTTTCAACCAACAAAGCTGAAATTTGGTGTGTAGGACATTCGGGCAAGGGGAAAATTTTCCTGAAAAAAATCGTGGTTGTAGCATTTACCAATCCTTCTGGACATATAAAAGCGGCACCCTTTGAAATCGCACGGGAAATTTCAAAAAAATTTTTCACGAGAAGAAAGATCTCATCATTCCGGTTCAGAAAATATATAATTTATGGCATTTATCTTGAAGCGTTTACGAGATATAAAGCAAACAATTTCGCTTTCTACATTTTTTGGTCAGACTTTAGATCCGAATTTAACTATCTATCCGATCACTAGATTTAACTTTCAGGAAAGAGTTAAAAGAAGAGAACTCGAGCATGGGTGGAGCTAAAGCGAATTATACCTAAACAGTTAATTTTAACTCTGCTCCACTCTACTCTTTCGTGAAAAGGCTACGGGAACACATATTTCTTTTAGCTATTTCATTTAGAAATAGAGTCTGGATAGGAACAGGTGGTGTAGCCAAATTTGAAATTTGGCCAATTTTATCGCACAGCATGGTCTGCTTGCAGCAGTCGGTAATGGCCGAATTAGCAGATTTTCAGAAAATAACGGGAAGAATAAATTATAATAAAGCAAAAAATATGCCAGAAAATGTCTGATGGAATGGCTAGATGCTGAAAAGAAAGCTAAAACTTTTGAGCTTGTAAAAAGTGCAGGCAGCTTGTGATTACTTATTGATTTTACAATATGTAATTGACGCATTGAAGACATTGTTCACGCAAAATATGATTTAATCACTGAAAATCACACTGCAAAATACTGATTTGAAAAGATTTAAAAAAATTGAAGCTCCTAAAAGCTTTGCATTTTAGCAAAAACAAACAATCAACTCGGGGATCGAACCACCGACTATTAGAGCCAGAGTCACTTACGCTTACCACTACACTACTAGAGCAACAGCTGTTGAAATCAGCAGTTTCTAAGCCATTTGAGCAAAACCATAAACTAGTCGATGTAGTAAAATGCTTAGAATAAAAAACTCAAAATAAAAACAAAGAATTCCCAATTTGAACCCAGGATCTTCCGTAGTGTTCAAATTACCGATATGTTTCCTATGTTTCATTACGTAATTGTGCCTGATTATGTGCTTAAAATAGTCAATCCTTCCTTTCCTATCAAGGATGGCTGGTTTCAGTCTAAAATTGATGATTAATTGATTGATTGATTGATTGATTGATTGATTGATTGATTGATTGATTGATTGATTGATTGATTGATTGATTGATTGATTGGGTGATAGACTATATATTGATTACAATAATTAAAACAGCTAAAACCACAATAGAAGAATTTATTTATTTGCCCTCAAAAGGGTGGAGATTTCTAACGTTATTGTTCCAGTCATTTGGTAATCCAATATCTGCTGAGCATAAGATTAATCTTTGCTCCTGTCACAAAGCTGATTAAAAGCCTTCTTAGTTTAAGATAAAAATTAATATAACGAAGGGCTTTTCAAGACGACCTAAAATCTATGCATATGAACAAGGTAATTTTCGGTTTACTTAGAAATTAGGAATATCAAAATGAAACTGTTTTAGTGTAGATACGTCCATTTTTCTGTACATTCAACAATTCATCAATATGATTTAAATTAACCCAAATAATCTGACTACATAAAACCATTAAAACGAATTCTACTCCCCTAGCCGTTAATATTAGTTGACCCCAAACTTAGCTGTGAATGAAAATAGACTGTTTTTTTAAATTCTTACAGAAGTTTGAAACGGATACAATTTGTTTCAAGTGGCAAAAGAGTAAAGCACAAAGCTAAATGTGACTGGCGCAACCTCAGGAGTGTCGTTACGAGTGATAAAGTTCTGCGCAATTAGAAGTTTCAGACTTTGAATGGAGACAAATTATCTAACAGATGTCAAACGCTGATTTGAATGTGTACTGTTTTGTCATTTTGCTACAAAAAAGGTACAGAAAGCAGCGCTATTTCCGAGCATTGCCTGAACGGGAAGTCAAATTTCACACTGACCTTTGTGGAAACAATTTTGCCTAAATTAGACTGAATATGTAAGCCTATTGTTGTTTGGGTAGGTAAAACAAACAAATAATCAAACAATCAAACAGCAATTTTTATTTTCAACTTTAATTTTTTACGATTAGATTTTATTAATTTTATTATTTTATTATAATTTATATTATAATTATAATTATAATTTATATTTATTTTTTATTATTTTATATTATATTTTATTTTAATCTTAGCTGTTTCGCTAAAGCAATGATAGTTGGTAAAATAGCCCTATAAAATATTAATTTAGAAACAAGTTAACGTCAAATTTTGAACCATTTATCAAGTTTATACCGTTGTTTTTCGATAGACAAATTTCAAACTTTTGAGGGAGAATTTCGAAATTCTCTGAAAAATATTACAAAAGACGAGAAGAATTCGGAGACCTCTGTGATTAGGGACTGAAAGATTGGAAGATCTTTTTGTTATGAAAAATGAAAATTGGAAATGAAAAAGAGGGACAGAAGCAGAAAATAAAGAAAAAAGTACAGGCTAAATGTTAGCCTCAATTAGCTTACAATTAGCTTACAAGTTGTATTCGATGAAAATGTCTGCAGGAATTTCTGATGAGAAATGGGTTCCAATCGCCCGGGGACACGGCATAGCCGTGTCGGATCAACACTGAAGCATCCGGAGTCCTTAAATTATGCTACCGAGCGGTGTGGTCCGTTCCCCCACATCTTTTCCCTGACGGATGTTCCGATGTGTGGACCTGCCTGTGGAAGACTTGTGCTTTGGACTGCTGGTTGCAGACGTGCCCTCATATGGCTTCTAAGCTGACGAGCCCGGAACAAC
>JASAND010000509.1:0-65099 GCA_030248195.1 Trissonchulus latispiculum | reverse complement strand
TGCACTTTTCCAATGTAAAGACTGTGCATATAAATCAGATAATGCACAGTGCAGCGTGCGTATAACTGAGTTATACGCACGCTGCACGCTGGGAAGCCGGTCCCTAATCTAAATTGCTGTAGCATACAGTTGCCTACATGCTACAGCAGTGTGTATAGCAGAGCTCCAACCTAGACAGCTCTGCTGCACACCAAAAAGTAGGCCTCCCAGCCACGGCAGGCAATAATGTTGCTGCCATTTAATGTTGAAATTTGTCTAAACTTAGCTGTCAGCTGCAACATAAATGAGTAAGGTTTCATCAATTAAGGAGAGGTTGAATCGTAGTATAAGTACTTTACAACACACCTTAGCGTTGTTCACTAATTTCTACTGCGTACGTCGTGTGGGAAGCTCCGAGTGTGGGGCACAAGTGCGCGAGTCGACCACCCCCAAAAATTGAATTGTCCACAATGTCCTTTTCCTTCAGGGGAATGTAGGTCCATAGCGGCTTGGCCTGGGAAACCGTCGTACCTGTAGCACCCTTCAGTGACCCTGGAGGTGTAACGGGGCCAACCTGGCTGGATGCCCCCTCGACTGCAGCCACTGAGGGTTGCTCCGGCCTACCGCCCGCCTGCTCAACCGGATAGACGGGTTTGGAGGGAATACCAGGAGGAGGACCTACGACCATCTTCTTCGTTGGCGACGGAATCGCCGTGGCATCGATAGATTGTTCGGTTAATGTCTGAGTTTCCCCGTGGTAAGTGATGTGAACCTGGGATACCCCAACAGGGGACGAGTCGTGAGAACCAACTGCCACGGAGCCACGAGAATCGGCAACCTCGTCACAAACAGGCGTTGAGCTACACCTGCTTGGACCAGGAGTCCCAAAGATGGAATCAGAGGCCGCCACACTCGTGGGGTGGATTACGGGCACGTCCACAGAAGGTGTCCGTCCACGATTGCTAGGAATCGCACCAGGTGCATTGGACACCCAACCTGCCGATTCAGCCCAGGCTCTCCTCGACTGCTCCCAGAAATTTTCGAAACCGGGGTACATACCAACACTGGCGCCACTCAACGTCCCATAGACCAACGCAGCCGGAGGGCGTCCACGCCCTGCTCCCAACGGAAAACGGGGCCCCGGGGTAACAAACGAAGGTGGGTAAACCGGAAAATAGGTAATTGTTGATTGAAGGACAGGAGTCTCCATGCCGGAGGAACGTTCGTATTGATATTGTAATGAGGTTCCACAGTTTTGGCATAGGTCACCCTCTCCACTGAAACAAGTAACGTCAGCCGTTACTGATACGGAATGTTTATTTCCACAGTCAGAACACCGTACTGTAATACGGGGCATAGCAAGAGTTTAACAAATGCAGACTTAGAATTTAACCAACGCAATCTTGCAAGAACGATATTGGAAAACTGAAACTAAACGAGAGAACAGAAAGTTTATGATTAGCTGGGTTATATTAATTGTAAGAGAAGTTTGGTTAGTGAGATTGGGGTTATTGAAATTGTAACGAAAGTACACACTTAGTGCTGTGGAATGAACTAGAATATTTTGTATATTTTGTACAAATTACAGTAAAATGGGAAAACGTGGGTTTGCAAACAAAAGGAGTTCTAGCATTCTAATATGCATTTGCTTACATCATTAATACACATTAACTAAATATACAAGCAAAAGAAAGTTTTAAAAGGAAGCTTGAAAGTAGTCAGGGCGACGTCGAATGCGACGAGGGCGTGCAGCCACTAAGGTATCAGTTTTAACCGGACCACACCAATTATTGTTATTAACGGGATTTTGATCAGATTGGTCGATTTCGCCGTAATTGTCATCAGAGACCAACTCTTCTATCGTTTCCTCCTGATAGGACACCGATAACGGTTGGAGATATGGTAAATCGTACAGCTTTAAATTATTAGTATGCACTACCTTCGAGGACGTCGATCGTCGGTCGTACAAAGGTTTGATGGTGGCACTAGTGCCTCGGATTTGAGTAATTACATAGGGTCCTGTCCACTTCAACGCCATCTTTGGGAACATACCACATGACAAGATCGCCCTCCTGGAAACTGGGATAGTTCAGTTTTCGATTGTAACATCGGGCTTGTCGCTGCTGGGCCAGTTCAAGATTGTCCTTGGCAATACTCCAGACAGTTTGCAGTTCGAACGCGAGTTCCAAGGCGAAACTCGGTTCATCGATGTACTCACGCTGAGGAAGAGCCGGAGAACGGCCATAAATCATCCGGAAAGGACTGATCCCTGTACTTTCCTGTAACGTACTTCGATAGGCAAACAGGACTAGGGGTAAATAGACATCCCAGTCCGTATTCCCAGTGTTGACGTATGATGTCAGCATACCCAAAAGAGTACGTTTGAACCTCTCGACCAATCCATCGCACTGTGGATGATAAGGCGTTGTGGATACTTTAGAGGTCCCACAGAGGTCCAGCACATCAGCTAGCAACTTCGACATGAAGTTGGACCCTCGATCTGACAGAAGTCGCCTAGGTGCTCCATGGCGACAGAGGATGTCGGCAACAAAGCATTTTGCCACCGTCTGTGCAGTTTGATCGGGAATGGCGGCACATTCTGGATATTTGGTGAAGTAATCCATGAAAACAACAATGTATTTCATTCCCGACAGTGAGAGAGGAAAGGGACCGAGTATGTCAATCCTGACGCATTCAAAAGGCTCCGAAACGGAAATAGACTGGAGTGGAGCTCGATTAGCTCGTGGAGGATTTTTGCGAGCTTGACACGCATGGCAGCTCTGACAATAATGGTACACATCCTTCCGCATGGTGGGCCAGTAATATTTCTCCAGAAGATGATGGTACATTCGCTTCGCTCCTAGATGAGCGCCCAACGGTTCTTCATGATAGGATTTAAGCAGGTCATTCCGAACATTGCTTGGCACAGCTATTTGTTCGTAAACTGTTTTAGGTGGTTTCACGTGTGGCCAAAGATGGATTAGCACACCGTTGGAAATATCGTAACGAGGCGAGGAGAATAGAATTTCGGCTGCCTTGTTTGGATCATCTGGTAACTCACCAGATTGGCAATATGCATAGATGAGAGCAAAGTCTGGATCTCTCGCTTGTTCCTTCGCCATTGTAGCAGCATCCGATTCATAAAATTTAGAATCGTCCCACTCATCATCCAGATGGTTATCAAAGATTGCCTGTACCTTAAGAGAAGGCTGTTGCTCTCTTACAGCATTGAAGTTAAGTCGTGACAAGGCATCAGCTACAATATTGGACTTTCCCGGTCGATGCACGACATCATAGTCATATTCTTGGAGCCAAATTGCCCATCTAGCTATTCGCCCGGAAGGTGTCTTGGTGGTTAGCAGCCAGCGAAGAGCAGCATGATCAGTGACTAAGGTGAAGTGGTGACCCACCAAGTAATGGCGGAAAGTCTTCACACCATACACTGCTGCTAGACATTCCTGCTCGGTGACAGTGGAGTTGCGTTCTGCATCATTAAGTGCTCGGGAAGCGTAGGCAATTGGGTGCTCTCCATCCTCGTGGAGCTCAGATAGTACAGCGCCTATGCCGACTCCGCTGGCATCTACAGTGACTGAATGGTTTCTGAAAGTCAGGGAACGCCAAAACAGGGCTTTTTACCAAGCAATCTTGCAACGCAGTGAAAGCGTCTTCGCATTGTTTCGACCAGTAGAACTTAGCATTTTTCTTCAGTAGCTGATTTAATGGGTGAACCAAAGATGCAAATCCAGGAACAAATCTCCTATAGTAGGAGCACATGCCCAAATAACTTCGTAACTCGGATACGGTTTGAGGGCGAGGGCAATCCTTGACTGCTGTTATTTTTACTGGATCTGGCTCCAGGCCTTTCCCAGAAATGAAATGTCCAAGGTAAAGGACTTTGTCAGTGCACAGCGTACACTTGGATAGCTTCAACTTTAAGTTGGCTTCTCGAAGTCGATATAAACTGGACGCAAGATCTACTAAATGCTGTTCAAAGGTTGCGGAGAAGATGACGATATCGTCAATGTAAGACAAACAAGACTGCCATTGCAATCCTGAGAGTACTACGTCAAACAAGACGCTGGAACGTGGCACGGGCATTGCACAGGCCAAAAGGCATTACAGTGAATTCGTGCAATCCCCAGAGACTCGAAAACGCCGTTTTCTCGGCGTCTTCTTCTGCCATCTGGATTTGCCAGTACCCACTAGCCATATCCAACGTACTGAAGTAATGAGCGTTACCCAGTGCATCCAAGATCTCATCTATTCGCTTCAATGGGAACACATCCTTCTTCGTTAGAGCATTTAGTTTCCGATAATCCACGCAGAAGCGCAGGGTTCCATCCTTTTTAGTGACCAGTACGATGAGACTGGCCCAGGGACTCTTGCTAGGTCGGATGACTCCTGATTCCAGCATTTTGTCGATATGCTCCTTCACAACGGCTCGTTGAGCGACAGGGATCCGATAGGGATGCTGCTTTAAAGGCATGGCATCACCCGTATTAATGGTGTGCTTAATTAGGTCAGTGCGGCCTAATTCTCCATCAGGAGCAACAAAACGATCGGCATACTGTAATAACAATCGCCGAAGATGGAATTTTTGAGTGTCAGTCAGCTTAGATTTGGACAGATCCAACTGCTTGAGGGTCTATTGTTTCGCCTCTCTGGCGTTACCATCTGTTAGCGACAGGTCTGCCTTCTTTGGCAATGCCCTCTCGACTGCAGTGGCAATGTCTGGGTACGGAATTTCATTACTTGTGACTGGCCCAGAAACACTGATAGCGTTAATCTGGCCAACACACTTGATGTTTCCGGCGGATTCCACACATCCCATAACCATGTTGGCATAGACCGTCACTTCCTTTTCCGATGGATTCAATAACTTAACAGGAAGCAAGGATCCATCGGCCACCGGCGGTAAGACGGCACGAGCCGCCTGCAGTCCCAGTTTGATCATGTTGGCTTCATGGGGAGTAAAGATTATATCTCCCATTAAGCCTGCCCTGTCATACCGACAAGGAATCACCATTTCGCAACGAGGTGGTACCACCACATTATTTATGGCTACCAATCGTGCTACTTTGATGTCTCGGGTAAGCGTAAGTTGGTGTTTACCAATTTGCAACCGTTTCTTACGGAAGGAGAGATGAACGTCGTCGTACTTGTCCAAAAAGTCAAGTCCTAGTATTAGAGGTTGTGTTATCATCACTGTGGACACATCTTTTGTAATTAGGTTTCGTCCCCGAGTTGTAAATCTAATGTAACTGAGCCCAACAGTGGTACACTTTCTCCTGTGACAGACGCGGCTGATTTCGTCTCGGGTCGAAAAGTATCCATTACTGAAAGCGGTAATAACTTCAACTGATCTCGCCAAATCAACGTAATATGACTCCCTGTGTCGAGCAAGGATCGGATTGGTCGACCGTTAACAGGGACCTCGATATATGAGAGGGCTGCTGCTGGGACATCATCCATTGACCCAATGGCCAAATAGGAAACCAATCCAGGGCCTTCACCATCATCACCACTGCTGGAAACCGCAGTTTCACTGAATGAATGAACTCAATCAATGAACTCTTCACTCAATGAACTTCACCAGCATTGTTTCGATCCATTACTTTCTGTAGAGTAGCTTCATTTAACACTTCCTGAGGAGCTCCCTCACTGTCCGTGTTCGTGGAAGGGGCCGTTTGCCGTTTAGAACGGGAGTGATGTCCGCGTTGTAGCCAGTACAAACGTTGCGACAAGATGCGAAAAGGGATCCCCTGATCGCTGATTCGGATTTTCTTCCCGTCGCAGTCCTTGGACATCCATCCGTAAGTGAAGGTAAGAGCCAAGTTGTCATCTTCGGATAGCCAATTAGTATCCCACTGAAGTCCAGGCATCGGTTTCCAAGGGAGGTATTCGCACTTTTCATCTTTATTAACATCCCACAACAAGTGGGTACCATCTTTGAGCTGACAGCTACCAGTGGAATAGTCACAATGACTTACATCACCGGCTGAGCTTTCCATCTGATCTGAGTGATGGCGCTTATACACTACAGCCTTGTGCAGGTAACAATTAGTGACTTCGAACGTACGCCATTTGCAACAATCAATACCCCCACCTGAATACCACCACTCCAGTTTCAGTTCCATTTCATATAGTTCACCAACCTTTTTCAGTGGTCCTTGGGCACACTTATGCCATTCCTTCATACTATAGCATTCATCGGCGTCAACGCGAACGTTGGTTTTCTTGTCTTCGTCCAAATGGTAGGTAGCAAAGAAATAGGTGAAAACTTCTTTTGTTTGCTTCACCATGGCGCACTTATAAGCAACAGACTTATATTGAACGTAATTGCGCTTATAGAGCAGGACATCGGTTGCAAATGGTTGCGCGTCAGATTCAGTATAGGTCATGCCGCATTGCAAAGATTCAGGCAACCGCCAGAATGACTTCCCTTCGTCCGATATGCAGAGCATGGGATGTTCTGGGGCAACCAGAGCGTTATCGGCGTTAATCCCAAGAATCAATGAAGAGAATACCAAGAACAGGAGTGTAGTCCAGTGAAATGTCCAGCTGGAGCGTTGAATTGGTGTGCTGGCACGATTGACATTATTCCGATTGTAATTCTACGGACGCCGTCGGTTTGTTGTACTAACTCTCATGACCCAATTGGACGGTTTACCACTAGTGACAGTGGACACACTGCGTGCCGCAGATTGTTGTTAACTGAGTTGAGCAGACAGTCGTTGATTTTGTTCCATCAACAACTGATTCGTTTACCGCTCTCTTGCCAAGTCTTGTTGAAGTTCATAGTTCCGGCTGTCCAAAGGATCAGTAACAGTTTCACTTCTGCTTGATTCTTGCTGGTTTATGAGCGGCGACATCTGCGGTCTGTTGCCACCACTTCCAAACGACGATGGACCACTCTGGGGACGACTTCCTCCCGATAACATGGGATTTCGCAGCTGCGCAGGCGCATAAGTCCTTGAGGGAGCCGAGTACCTAGCCTGCCGCTGTCGACAGGCGGACGCGTAATGTCCTGGTCTACCACAAAAATTACAAACCAGACGACTATCAGTAGTAAACTGTCTCCTTGGAGCCCTATCCCCATTATTTGGGGTCCTACTGCTACCACCATAGCGTGGAGGAGGCTCATATCTTGTTTGATTCTGACTGAGCGCCAGTTGTCTTCCCAGCGCTTTCACTTGTTCCTGTAGCTGCTCCATTGACTGCTGCAGTTGCTGGGTCTGAGCATTCTGTGCAGCATTACTTGAATAACCACCTGGTGGAGAAGCCGGGACTGAGGGCATAGGAGCAGCAGCAACGGCATTTACAGGCATAGAGGAGACTGCAGCGAGGCCTACCGGAAGTGTCTGCGTTCTGATAGCTTCAAGAGCCTCAAGCTGCTGCGCTTTTCTGACAGCATCCTGGAGGGTTCGCTGATAATAAGGATTCAAATTTAACAAAAAGTATTTATGCAGAAAACTTTCCTTTCCGGCAGCATCAAGCGCCGGGAAACCATCATCGGCTAGTTTTTGCAATTGCCACGCAAAGTCTGCGGTGGACTCATTAGGTCGCTGTTGATGGGCAGCCAGTCCAAACCCCGCCATCATTTCTGCCTCTTTATCTTCCAAGAGGGTGAGAAGTTGGGCTTTGAGTTGACCATAGTCAAGTTTGATGGCAGGATCAAGGTCGAGATATTTCTTCCGGGCTTGTTCCTGGAGAAACACTGGTACCATTTTGGCCTTCTGGTCATCGTCATAGCCCTTGGTATCGGCCATGAATTCGAAGGAAACAAACCATTCCTTGATTTTCTCCCCCGGCTTGCCTGAAAACAGCGTTACCGCGTCCTTAGGGAGGGAAATTCCGGTTGGTCCTGGCATGATTGGCAGTGGTTGTAGGTTCTGATGCTGAATATGTCCAATTGAAGCCTGGAGGTGCTGCAGCTGATTAAGGGCTCTCGCTGAAGAGCTGAGAGAAAATTAGGATCGTAGGTTTGAAAACTAGTTTGAAGTTGGTGTAAGTCTCGGGACACACCTTCAAGGTGATCAGTAAAACCAGCCTTTATTCCTGATAGTTGAGTCTCAAACTTTGTGAGAGCTTGGCTAAAGCTTCGCAGTTGAAGTCGATCCTGTTCAATTTGCTGTTGTTGGTTAGACAGGTGTCGTTGCAAATTCTCCAAGGACGAGCTTCGATGGGGAGTCTTCGAACGGGGTCGGGATCGGCGTCGACTACTAGAATCTCCTTCAGCCGCTTGGTTGGCAGCTTGTCTCCGTGTAGTCGGAGGTGCAGATTCACTCATACAGCGGTGAACGTGCATCCCACGGCTGCCACCATATGCAGCGAGTGGGCAACTGGAAAATTAGTCAGTTGTGATAAAATGAATAATTATATTTATTTAGTGCAATCACGACTTCGAATTTAGAGGATATTATAAGGTATATATGCAAGTATAAAAGATAATAAAGAATGCCTCACAAAGTGAGGGTAGATACGAAGAAATGCAATTGTAGCATAGTTAGAGCGAAGACTGAAACATCGTGCGATTCTCAAGATGGCCGTTTTCAGACTAAGATTGTTGAAAAGGGAGTTTAAAAATGTAAAAAAGGCGTAGGTTCCAAAAACTAGGTTGAAACACTTGAATAATTTTGAAAAGGAGAACTTTAGTAATTTAACCCGGATATGGGTGAATTGGGCCGTGAAACAAAACGCCCTTTTGTTACAGAACAGAAGAAAAGAATTAATACGTAGTTGATTGATGTCGCCCAATTATGGGCGTAAATAATTAAAATTTTTAGTTTATGTTCGCTACATGCAACACCTGAGTTAGAGCACTGGACACCGTTCAAACAGTGTCAACAAACAGTCTAACAGTAGTTGAACACTGTTAGTATTATGCAACGAATTTTACCTTTCGACTGGCAACTATTAGACTGTTCAACCGTTTATGTAACGAGGTTCTGGTATAGTGCCAAGGTGCAAGGTCACGTCTCAGTTTAAATTTGTATATACCTCACACATTGAATTTGTAACTGTAGCAGAATTTCCAAATTTTTTAGTTCTTCTGAAAAAGGTTTTTCGCAAAATGGCAATTTGAAATAATGCGAAACTAAAGGTAAAAGGTAAAGGTAAAGTGACCCCTGGAGAGAACTCCAACTTACAGAAGGTTATAGGGTGCCGGTGCTTATCTCCGGATTCACAGCCCGAAGCCAGGAGCGACAACTCTAATGTTGACTACATCTGTGGAAGGGGGGGCATCCCTTCATCAGGCATTACGCCAGAACACAGACTCCTGTTACCTTCCCACCGCAGTGGTACCCATTTACCGACCTTAAGGATGGACAGCTGGGTTGGCTGGAGCCAACGGCGAACCGATATGTGCTTAGTCCCTTGCTCAAAGGGATTTGTGAAAGCCTAGTGGCAGCGGGGGATCGAACCTAGGACCGTAAGATCTTTAGTCGAATACCTTACCACTCGGCCATTGCGGCACAATGCGAAACTACCATTTTCAACTACAGACGCTTGTCTGTCTACCAACAATTTACTATGAATTTAGCTTTAATGAATCGTAACCAGCGTTAATGGTATTTACAAATGCTTAATACCTTTTGCCTTTGAATAATGCTGCATTACGCATACTATCCAAAATTCAAGAACTGACAGATAGACGCAATTTACAGAAAAATGCATTAGTAGGAACCTCGTCCAAATCCAACCGTTCAATCGTATTCAATATACTACAACAGTATAATTTTTACCGTTTTCATAAAGCATCTACGCTTTTCGATAATGTACTTTTTGTAGCTGGCTCAAGACTAGGCTTTGAAATACGCATGTGATGTAGTGCTGTAAAAAGTACAAAGCAAAACTAAATTGGCTTGCCTGCAGCACTATGAAAGATGTAGAAAAACTAAACAAGCACTGTTCTCGAGTAAAGTGCTCTTATGAGGTTTTGAGTACATTTTAGTTTTCTTTGAAAGACAGACGCGGTGAACTTCTTTGTCATCTCCAATTCAGTATGACGACTGCTTGGTACAAGTGTAAGTTGTAGCACTGCCAGCAGTGCTCTCAGAGATTTGTATGCACACTAGCAGGCGAAGCTCCCAGTGAAGGGCCCTTCACGAGGGCTTCGCCTGCAAGTGAGCTAACAAATTTCTGCGAGCACAGCAAGCAGTGCTACAACTGGCTTGTAATATGGCTCAAAAAAATAGAAGACATTTCGTCTTCTATATGTCATGTCTTTAAAGACTAACATTTGGCTTCAAATTTCAGTCGTTTATATACTATTCAACCTAATTTGCGTATTTTCTTTCGGCAGAAAGTATATAAGGGGGAGAAATTCTTTATCATTGCAGTCAGTTCTGCTAGCTGTCAAGCCTCGCTGCATACTCCGACAGGAGAGCATCGAAGGCTTACCGTGCAGTACAATTGTACAGTACAATTGTACTGCACGCTACAGCGTGGAATTCAATTGTATGCAGGCGGTTGTAGCATGGTTCGATTACACTGAGCCATGTTACAAATTAAATTTAACAACACAACAATTGCCAGACCTGCCACGGGAGCTGTTAAATTGGTTGCGACGTTTCGCCCATCTTTACCTATGGGCGCTGGTAGCCCTTAAGATGGCAGTTGGGATAAGGGGCGGTCGGGGATTTGATCCAGGGTTGTCCGCGCCACGCCTGTGCAACATTAGCACTAAACTACCCAGGAGACAATTTTACTTCCTTGGAAGTTATACGTATTGTATTCCCCCAGTTTCAATTGCACTTAGTGTGATCATTGTTACAATGTACTAGTATTGTGTACCCAGTTATTACACTAAGGCTGTGTATTATACTTTCCTTTAATGTTGCCGCCTCTGTTAGAATCCAAGTTTAGATAGCCAGAGTGTCACTTATCTCAATGCTTGGTTGACGGTAAGCCGATGTTCCCCGCTTTTTTACTATGGAATATGGTTTATGCTTTGTTATGGTTTCTACAGACTAGCGGACTTGTCATGGGATCCCCGCTATCGCCTGCACTGCGTAACCTCTACATAAGAATTTCGAACCGTTTGCCATAGCCTCAGCAGCACTTTCGCTAGAGCCAGTGCGAAGTTTAGTCCTTTTTTGAGGACCTCAATTTCGTCTGTCAGGAGTGACCTATCGCTTCTGTTGATGACGTTGCTATCACTGACTTTAGTCCGTTGAGAGTGGCAGGGGATCAACATTTTGTTCATCATCATCAAAGTTTCTTGACCAGCCTTTCCTTTATCCGCTTGACGCCTTTTCATGGCTACTCTCACACGCCTTTCCTACCCTGACTTCTTGGAACCTTATATTTATTGTATTCCCCCAGTTTTAATTGCACTTAGTGTGATCATTGTTACAATGTACTAGTATTGTGTACCCAGTTATTACACTAAGGCTGTGTACTAAACTTTCCTTTGATGTCGCCGTCTTCAGATTCCAATTTCTGATTGCCAGATGCCACATCACAGCTTGGTTGACTTTAAGCCCGTGTTCACCCCATTTCATTTCAATCGTCACTTTAAGTTCTGTCTTTCTTAGGTTTTGTTCCTTAGCCAAAACTTTAACTTCTGCCCAGTTTGGTCCGTAGTCATTTGCCAGCAATGTTCTGCTATTCCACTTTTGTATACTTCACCTTTTTCACATGCTTTCTTGTGTTCTTCAGTCTTCCACTCAGAGATCTGCTTGTCTGGCCAATGTGACTTTGTCACAATCATTGGAAGGCATCGTACACACAATTTTTGACCTGGAATCCGTTTGGTCTCTGCTTGGATAATGGTGATCTCAGTGTGTCCCGACTACTTAACACTAGTTTTACACCACAGGAGCTGCATATTCTCTTTAGTTTGTCCGTGTCTCTATCTGTGTAAGGGACAGCCGTTAGTTTCTCTGCTTTCTCCTCCAGCTTGGTCCGGTACTTCGAGCAGACATTGCTTCCATTATTATTTTAGCAGGATAGCCGCTTTGTTGGAATGTTTTCCTCAGGATGATCTCTTTTTTCTTTTCAACTGCCGTTCTTGGCATACGGCTGTAGCTCTATTGTGGATGCATCTTATTATTCCACTTTTCACATAGTACGGAATACGGATGGTTTGATTCGTAGTGTAATATATCTGTTTGTGTGTCTTTTTCCTATACACTGATGTCTGGATACCTCCATTAGTCTTGTTATTTCAACATCCAAGAACGCCAACATGTTGTTATTTTGGTTCAGTTGTTAGCTTGGTTGCTAGATCTTGCCTGTTTAGATGATCTTTGAAATTTCCCAGTACTTCCAGACCATGTTTACACACACTGAGGATATCGTCTACATAGCGCAACCACAGGCCAGGTTTCTTAGATGCTGAGGCTGATGTCGCTCTCCAGTTTTGTCTTCAATATGTCCTGGGCTGGTGCTGGTGGTACGCTTGTGAACAGGCTCTCTACATCGAAGTTGCCAGATGATAGTTCCTAGACACGTTCACATCCTTAACTTTCTGAATCAGGTCTGTAGTTCTCCAAACCTTCGAGGCGATGTTATCCTGGAGTGGGTTGATGATTTTGACCTGATAGTTCCCAGACAGGTTCGCCCGCATCCATCAGTTTTTAATATCACCACCTAACCTTTCTCTGCCGCTGTCGAGATTTCAACATCATACCTCTTCGCCTCAAGGATAGAATCCCATTCAGTAGCCGGAGAGTAGAACAAATAGCCGATAGAGCTAGCATAGCCCTTCTGAGGGAAAGAATAGGTTATCACCGAGCTCAGAAAAGCCGGCTAGAAGATAGCATCGTCAAGATGTTCCGAGAACTGGCAAGACACGTCACACCTGAAGACCGCCTTTTAGAATAAGAAAGGCTTGTGAGAGTAGCCACGAAAATGTAATAAAGCGAATTAAGAAAATTCAGGTCAAGAAACTCGAAAAGTTGATTCCCTGCCACTCTCAGCGGTCTAAAGTCAGTGATGGCAACGTCATCAACAGAAGCGATACGCCACTCCTTACAGAGGAAATTGAGGTCCTCAGAAAAGGACTAAACTTCGCACTGGCTCCAGCGAAAGTGCTGCTGAGGCTATGGTAAATGGTTCGAAATTCTCCATGTAGAGGTTGCACAGTGCATGCGATAGCGGGAATCGCATGGCAAGTCCGCTGGTCTGTATAAACCATAATAAACCATAAACCACTCCATAACAGGGTACACAATACAAGTACATTGTAGCAGTGTTCACACTAAGTGCAATTGTAACTGGGGGAATACAATAAGTGTTGTATAGTGATATGATCGCATGCTAGTGATTCCATGTTATGTTCTAAGCTAGGAATCGTTACTATGAATGAGAAAGAAGAAGAAAGTCATGTACCACCGAATGTCATGTACAACCGAATATATGCTGATGTGTAGTTAGGTAGTTTGAAATGTACTCAGATTCATATTCAGTCTTGCAGTATACAACGTTGAGTACAGTCGTCTCTGATATATACAACATTGGCGACGAGCTGGTCTGATCCTACGGCATCACTATGAGTTCCCTGCGGCAACCACCTTCCTTTTTGGAAACTCCTGGAGACCCGCCAATCCCATGGCGACAGTGGAAAAGGTCCTTCCACATGTTTCTGACCGCATCGGGACACCGCGACTAGACGAAGTGCCTGACAAGCGAAAGATTGCCTTGCTGATTCACTATTTAGGTACCACAGCGCATTTACCACACTCTGCAGTTTGAAGCCAACGATGTGACTTATGAAGAAGTGCAACGACAGCTAGAAGCCCAGTTTTCTTCGAAGCAGAATCCTGTCGCTGCTCGACACACGTTCCGGCAAAGAAGACTGAACCCTGATGAGTCTTTCACATTATTCTACAGCGATCTACGTGCGCTGGTTACCCAAGATGACATGCTCCGAGACCAGATCGTTGAAGGCATAAATCAACCAAGAATTCCAGAAAGATTGCTCATGGAGTCAAATCTAACCGTTGCAAGGGCCGCTCAAATAGCTACGCAGATCGAGAAAGCAGAAATCTCAGAAGCAAACGAGCTAGCTCAGGACAAATGAAAGAACAAACGAAACTCAGGAGAAGTCCGCCACCGTGAGCCACATCCGCCAACAGTAAGCGTTCACACGACGCCATGGATTCCATGACCGTCATGAGTCTCCTCCACGTAAGTCTGCGCCAAGTGAAGAATCTGAGTCCTCAGAAGATTGTCAAAAGTGTAGCGCCTGTGGATCCGGCAATCATGCATCGCGGAGCAAGCACTGCAGAGCTAACGGCCAAACCTGTTTTTCGTGTGGGAGAAAGGGTCATTTCGCTAACGTGTGCCGGTCGGGAAGAAAGCGGAGTGGGAAAAACATCCACACCATCACAGCCGAAGCAGACGTCAGTGAAGATAATGAAGATAAATTTGTTATTTTGTAAACTTTGGTAAACCAACCAAAACTATGTGAAACCTTGGGGTCTCTACTCTTTTTGTGTAAAAGGGAAATGTTGTATAGTGATATGATCGCATGCTAGTGATTGCATGTTATGTTCTAAGCTAGGAATCGTTACTATATGCTGATGTGTAGTTAGGTAGTTTGAAATGTACTCAGATTCATATTCAGTCTTGCAGTAAACATCGTTGAGTACAGTCGTCTCTGAACATACAACAATGAGTATAAGTTCCAAGTAAGTAAAATTGTCCCCTGGGTAGTATAGTGGTAATGTGACACAGGTAATGTGACACAGGTAATGTGACACACCCTGGATCAAATCCCCGACCGAGCATTATCCCAACTGCCATCTTAAGGGCTACCAGCCTGAAGGCGCCCACAGGTAAAGATGGGCGAAACGTCGCTTCCAAAAATTTAACAGGTTCCGCAGCAAGAAAAGACCAATCATCTAATTCTTACTTCTTAGGTGGGTCCGCACACTCCAGACCTCCATATGCTCATGTGCAATAAACTTTTCATGAATCAGTAATTCTCGGAGTTTTCGAAGCAGGCTTTATGTTTTAATATTTACTATATTTCTTCTCAATGATATTAATTAATAACAATTTCATTAATTTAATGAGTTTAACTATAACAATAAAACATCGGAATATTCCTTACTTATTATTACTCACGATATGCGTTAAACGCAACAGATAATTAATTAATTAATTAATTAAAATCTTCTTTTAAACGTTTCCATTACGGATTCTTCTGTTATTTACAAAACTTCTTCAACTTCTGGGGGCCTCCGCCGCCCCCACCCCCCAGAACCCCCGCCGTATATATTTGGACACATCTATACTTCTATAGGTGTCTTGTGATGTGATCGTACACTTTTTAAGCAGCATCAGCTTTCGAAATAGTCTTTTGTAAAACGAGTTGGTGACTGAATTGATTGTTATGAGATATGTGCGAGTACGTGTGGTGGTGTTACGAGTAGTTAGTGCATTGTATGTGGCGGAAGCTCAAGAATAAAGCGACGGTGTTTGATTTACCAAGTCGATAAGCGTTTACATATCTATCGGTCATTGGCACACATTGGAGTTGGAAGACCCGACCCCATTACATTTGGAGCCCCCAGTTATGTAATGGATGCTGCCACTATTGCTATAAGGATTCCTTAAGCTGGAGTGGGCAGCACGCTCCTGCCAAGCCTAAAGATGTGTTAACGCAGTTTGCAAGGCTGTTGCCCCTGGCACGGGAGAAACCTCATTTGCTGGTCTGTGAAATTTTACCCCGTCATTTGGACCAACCCGACGGTGGGTTTTCCCTTATGCAGCGAAATGTGAATGCCGTGAATGGTGGCTTGAGTCGCCTATTCGGTAATTGTCAAAACGTGGATATACTTAAATGTAGTGGGGACTTTAAGCATAGTGAATTTTTTATGCCGGATGGTCTGCATTTATACTGCGCCGGAGCTCAATATTTACAGAAATTGCTGCGTCAATACATAGAATTGCGTTTCTCCACCAACGCTGAGGGGGCGCCCTTCTAAGCTAACTCTGTGGTGAAACGTGATTCGTCGGTATAGTATTAGTCCTTTACATGAATGTTTCTTACGTCTCCTTTGGTTGTGCATTCTCGGGCGGCGTTTTTTGCTGTTATGTTAATTCTTACTATTGCTTATGATTTATGCTTTGAGTAAACTGCTATAATATTTGTCATTTGTGTTATTTTGTATGCTTATACATTTCTTATGTTAAACATTTACCGTTTGTTTATGTATGTATTGTTAGTACGCTTTCCTGTCAGCAAGGGGAAAGAAATGTAAAACGAGTTGGTGACTGTATGAAAAACATATCGATTAAGATTGTTGTGAGATATGTGCGAGTACGTGCGGTGGTGTTACGAGTAGTTAGTGCATTGTATGTGGCGGAAGCTCAAGAATAAAGCGACGGTGTTTGATTTACCAAGTCGATAAGCGTTCACATATCTATCGGTCATTGGCACACATTGGAGTTGGAAGACCCGACCCCATTACATCTTTCATACCATTAAACTATGGTACACTAAAGCAATTATCGAAAGTTTCACAAACAAAGCAATTTTTGCACGAAAACACGCAAAAACAAAAATTCTGCCTGGATGCAAAAATTCTTAATGGGACGCAACTTAAATTTAGCTGGACGCAGAATTGACGCAAATCCGAATCCAAAAAACCTTGATTACTACACCGCTACATCCATTAATGTCTCATGATGCGTTCCCCTGCATATTTTTATTTCACTCGTCTACAGTCTTATGCCTCGGTAAACACGTGCTTCATTCTCTAAATGTGTAGAATGAAGTGAGAGTATACTGTAGCAGCATTATCCGTGACTGTCTTGACTGTCGCTTCAGTCAAGTTACGTACCAACAGGAGCCATCTCGTCTGGGATTATATCTTTAATCTGAATCAGAGAAGATAAAACCCAGAAGCTGCAACACCTACAACCTGCTACGACTTATTCCATTGTATTAAACAACGCAAGGGAACCTCTCTATATCACAAAAATATCTGGAACTGGGTGCTCACATGCGAAATAGGACAATTATTTCAGTTTGATTGCGGATTAGCATTACATCTTGTAGCTACTATAGGTATCTCCTCTCACAGGTCGCTCAAAATTCCGTTGAAGGTTGAATTTGCACAGGTACAATTCTCATGGTTTATAAATCCAAGGGGAACCAGGAATGAACCCTGATCTTTCTCCTTCGGTTTTCGCCTCTCGGGTCCCTGTTGTGCCGAAAGGTAAACCCGGAGTCTTAATATCTTCCCTTCGTGTCTGTCTAAGAGGCAACAGCGCATTGACGGCAACGGTCTGCGTAGACAAGCGTCATTATACTGCTAACGCAAGTAATAATTAAATGACATCTGATTTAGAATTTGCATCCGAAGGCAAATTTCATTTGAATTTAGATATAACATGAGCCTGTCTTAGAATAATCTGGAGACATCCCTTTTATCACATAGCATGCATATATAATCCTCTTCCTTAAAATAAAACTAATCTGCGTCAACAACAAACTTGTTTACGTACCAAAACATCGAACCTTGGAATATTCAAAACAATCAATACATAGCAAGGTTATCATCGAAACCTATATCCATAAAACAACGTGGACTTGAATGTAGGTCTATACCTTAATTAAAGTGCACACCGAAAGCCAAAGACGTCAAACCCGAACGTTAATGGGAAATATTGGCTTTAAGCTAAACTTCTGTATTACAGCGTTGGCGTCATTGCATAATTACTTGCGTCATGCTCTATATGTTATTTAACCCCTTTATTAAATCCATAGGTCTACATATTGTTTAAGGTTGTTCCCTTCAACTCTTACTTTACCTTTCTTTTACCTATTTTCTGGAATTATGCAACTGATCTCAAATTTTGTTGATTTCAGCTTTAAACATTGAAGCTTTTTACCAATTACCACTCAAATTTATTGTGATAGATGGTTAGATGATAGATTCATAAATCTTGAAATTGAGTTGTCGCATAAGGTTAATGTTTTATTTTCAGTTATATCATTTCTAAAATTCATGATTTGATTCAAAATAATAACTCATATGAATTGCATTGTTATAATGTTTAGATTTTATAACGTTTCGTTTTTCTTTAATACATGAATTTTATTTTTAATACTGTGCCTGAGTATACTGCAAGTGGCAGTCTAGTCATCCGGACAAAAGTTTTATTCACAAAACGGTTCTATCGACTCATAAATTCAGAAGCGTTTTATTCATAATTAATTAATATCCTCCTACTATCCTGTAGTAAGACTCACGTTTTATCACTGCCTGAAAGAACTACCGTAACAGTACTAACTTCAATCTTGAATCATGACACCGTATTTGTACATCCCAGATCCGATCACGTTCTGATGAAACTGCTATAAGGGACACACTCAGTGTTGAGGAGGGAGCGTGTCAAAACGAAAACAAGGTGAAATATAAGCAAAAAGTCGATAATCAAGAAAGAAAGCAACCACATATGTATCACTGAAGAATATCAGGTTTACGAATTAGAAAAGGGAACGACAGGACCAAATTTTTGCCAAGGTGTTCCTGCAAATATCGCAAAATCAGTTTATGAATCTGCTCAACCAACTGAGCCACCGCCTTGAAGTTCACTCCTTTCACAAAATAAATATTCAAAACAACAAATACAAGGTAATTAACGCATATACTAATCTGCAAATCGGTAACAATTCAAATTAGATGATGGTAACATTAAAAGGTAAGTAGAAACATAGAAAAAGGAGAAAAGGAAAGAGTAAGTAAGCACATAAATATAAAACGTTAAACTCAAGGGAAAGAGAGAAGTAAGTTATCTCCTTTGGGACGATAAGTCAGACGGTAGTGGTAAAGTAATTTTCCTGAAGTGGTATGGTAAGCATACCAAAAAGTAATTTGGAGTATACTAGAATTGGTGGGAGCATCCTTTCCTTTCCACTGGTACACGACAAAATGGGGGAAGCAAAAATTGCAAGAAAGAAAGAAAAATATAGTAATTTTAAAACCACTATAACCGTTAGCGACCTGTCCTAATGGGAAAAATTACCAAAAATAAATGCCTTCCCATACGTATTTAGTTTACTCTTAATTAGATATTTTAAATAGTACAAGTCAAGTAAGTACACGAACCTACAGGAATGGTTAGAAATATAACATCAATTACATGTACATACGAAGCTGTAAAGCATTAGAGCTGAGTCTCACTTACCATTAACATTACCCGAAGAATATGGAAATACTAGCATAATAATGTGTAGTTGTCAAATAGCAAAACGTGTCAGTTCGTAAACTGACCAAACATTTTTGTTTGATTGCAATCTGTCATGTTAGATAGCAGAACACTGTTAAACTTGCAGAGTTACGCGTGCGTGACATGTCAGATCGCGAACTAACCAATTCCAATCTGTCAGATAGCAATCTGCCAAATTTAACTTGGCAGATTGTAAAATTTAGTTTAGACAAATCAATTTCTGAATTGTTTAAAATTTGTTTACAATTTTAATCAGCTACATAGCTAAGCTATATAAGTTTTTTTAAGTCGAACCATACCGACTACTCATCTTTTACAATCTTCTGCAAGCTATTAGCAACTAATCAATTTGTTCGAAACTAGATAAACTAATGCCGACTAACTCCCAGATTACCCGAATGGCTGAATCACTGACATTTCATAATGAATTTGATGAGTACTACCGTAGCCAATACTAGCAGACTCAAATTCTGAATAAACTGAGAAATTAGATTTGGTTGAAGCTGAACAATTTTACAATCTATCAAAGTTAATTTAGCAGATTGCAATCTGACAGGTTAGCATTGATCAGTTCGCCATCTGACATGTCACGTAAACGAAACCCTGCAAGTTTAACAGATCTCACATGTCAGATTGCAATCTGACAAAAATGTTTGATCAGTTCATGAACTGACACGTTTTGCAAACATATACATCACTGGACAATATAGCACTGGTATAAGTAGAATAAGGCAGTAAACCTAAATTCTAGACTGTAATGTGGTAACCTCACACTTACCCGAAACGGGCAATGACATGAGCACAAAGACAGATTTACTCTATTAAAGACACGGGTTAAAGCATAAAAACACAAGTAGAAAAATAACTAGCAATACTAACACAAAAACAGAGTTATACACAGTTCGTGGTCATATATGACTCGAGCAAACTAAACACACAAAACTATTAGTAAAACACAAAGAATTCGACTTGTCAAATGTAGTACCTACGCACTAAGCAAAGTATAATAATAGCAAAAGGGGATAACCAAGCAAAACGGTAGTTCTAACTGCCCTACTATTTCATCTATCAAACACATTAACAAATACACAAAAAATACAAAACAAATTAAAGCTCACAAAAATTATGGAATGATCTTCACAAAGCTGCTTCTTTGGATGGTTCATTGGCTTCACGAAAAAATGGCTGAATGAGATTCCAAAGTTCCGTACAGTCCGAAAACTGAGGAAGGATGGAATGGCTAATATATGCTAATAGATATGGTAGTTTCAATGGCAAACCAACGGAGATGGTTACAAGCAATGGAGTGAAATGAAATGAAACTGGCTGTAAAGTCAAAGAAGTAAAAGATTTCAAGTCCAATGAATCCGAATGCCAGTGTAAACCCTGGAGGACATATCAGGATTTTGGGTGTAAACCCTTTTACATTTCTCGATAGAGGATTTCACTACGATCATGATAATGTCTTCTATCCAGCAGCATTCTTGGTCTACTGGAACCCTTTAAAGGGTATGCCATCAGCCACTATATTGCCCGATTCAGCCACAGCAATATCCCCCAGCAGTCGTTGTGCATCCACTGCTGCCCTGAATCCTTCATGGAAAGCCAAACTAAGCTCCTTTTAGTGGCCGTATCTTCGCCTCTGATAGTTTGATCACGCTGTATTCAGAAGAGGGTGGAGAACCTTTGCCTTGCATTGAAGCAACAATCAGCAACTTCGTGCAGAGCATTGATCCCGAAAGATATGCGCGACTGTCCATCCATCAAGATATTGCCGATAAAGTTGTCACCGAGCAGACTGGTATGGAAATACAGCAACTAAAATATTTTTCCAGTTCGCCTGTGCCAAGGCGGCTGCCCCGTTCTGCATCCAATGGAGGAACCTCAATCATACAAACGTCGCCAGTTAACATCAGCAGATGGAAGTAATTTCGTTCTGTCTATACTTCCTGAATTAAAGACACAGCATAATGGCTGCATATGCTTAATTTTATCGGCACTATTACATTGAAATTGTGGGTCAATTTTTGATAAATGAATCGAATTTTGAAAAACAACTTACTGTGTTAAAGTTGAAACCTAAACAGTCCCGAAAATTAAAACGAAAAATTGTTCTATTGAGTACTGTACGAACAGTGGCTTGTCAAAGCTAAAAAGTGGCAAAGCTCAAATAATTTTGAAAATCAAAACACTCCAATAAAAACAGGAAATCTTAACCGATTTTTTGTTCTTGAGTCATTCTGTGTTTTTCAGACGGGAAAATTTTGCTGAAAAATTTTTACCTGCATGTTCAGGACAAAATCCCAGATAAAGCGATATTTTAAAATTTCGGAAATGCTTCACAATTTTAAATTTTATAAAATTATTCCACAACCCATCTTGTTTTTTCATCAATTGATCCATAGGCCCATCTAGAACGTAGTCCGTTCTAGACTATCGCTTCATTAATCTGTCTCCCAAATGGTGGATATGATTTGACTCAGTCTAGCGCGTGGTCTCTCCTTTTTACAGTGATACCGAAATCCCTGTTCTCTTATCGTGCTCTTCTCTTCTGTGATACGCGTCACCAGAAAATAACCTGACATTTGTTTGGGCACAAACCGAAGAATCAGCATTTGCTCAGTCTAAAAACGCGATGAAAAAATGTATAACCCTTGGGTATGTTTGTCCAACAAAAGCACCAACGACCATCACAACTGATGCCTCAGCCTAAGGATTGGGGCAACATTAACTTAATTGCAGAATGGAACAGAAAAAGTGATCGAGTTTGCATCCTGTACCTTGAATGAAAAAAAGACAGTTTTCTGCTGCTGAGAAAGAAGCTTATGCTTGGATATGGGCCGTTGATGCACTTGCATACATACATTGAGAGACGATCGCTTCGTCTATGAACAGACCATCACATCCTAATGGCTTTGCTCTGATCTACCGGAACAGGCCCTAAACCGGCAAAAATAGCCCCACCCCCACCCAACCCCCCCAAAAAACCCCCCCCCACCCCCCCCCCACCCCCCCCCCCCCCCCCCCCCCCCACCACCAACACACACCCACCCCCCACCCCCCCCCCCCCCCCAACCCCACACACCCCACCCCCCCCCACCCAACCAACCCCCCCCCACCCCCACACAACCCACCCCCAAACCAAACAACACATACTAACTATCCCTCCTCCTTTTTTTTTTTTTATTCCTCCTCCCCCCACCTTTTTTTCCCCCCTCTCAAACCCCAAATCTCCCCCCCCCCTCTCCCCCCCTACCCTTACCCCTTATTTCTCCTTCCTAATATTTACTTCTATTAGTTGAAAACCACCACTTTACACATTTCTATACATATTTCCCCCCTTTGGAAAGCCCTATAGAAAAAGAATCAGCTCTAAAAATGCTAACTGGCCAATTACATTTATATTATTAATCAGACCCAATCGATCGACTATACCTGTTCAATGCCTAAATCTGCCTTTCTCTGCAGTTCATTGCCGAATTTGTTAATATTGTTAACACTTGTCAGAACAAAATCAAGTCCAGGCAAAATTAGTTTATGAAATGTCTCATTTCTTATTGTCTATATCACTAAACATTCTTAGAAAACATTACATACGCAAAGACCATAGCAAATGCAACACTTCCAAACACAGAGACAAAATAAAATAATATAATTAGCACTATCATAAAAAGAGGCCCGGCGGCCCAGGGCCGTGACATTGACCGGCCCGCAGCCCAATGACCGTTTAAAAGGCCTCGGCACAACTCTACTCTAGTGACTTACTCCTCTTCTTGTATATAGTGCAATTATGCACACTACAACTGCAATTATGAACATGGCAACAATTGCTCCGCAATAAAATCAACAAGAAAGGTACTTAAATTAAGAACTAAAATTAAGAAACTCGTTAAATATAGCCACGGTTTGGCGAAGCAGGATTCAATTTAGTTTAGTAAATAAATATAATAAAGATTTGCCGATCTAATGTCAAAGCGCACTAATGGGTTTTCGCGCGTTAACGAGACAACGCCGCTTTTCTTAGCCACTGAACTCCACCAGTAACAAATGTATGTGTGGAAACTAATTCGCATATTGGAACAAAATTCGATACTTTTTGATTTCAAATTTGCAACCAAGGGGGGCCTTGTATGAAAGATTCCACTCTAAAATCATCAATTTTTAATTGTATTTTTTCCATAAAAAAGTGAAAATGGGGTTCCTGTCAGTATAAAGTTATGCAACAGCATCGACATACAGTGGCAAACCAAATAATTAGTTAATATCAAAAGTATTTCAACCAAAGCCACCTCCTGAAAAACCAGCCAGCTAGCGAGCCCTGCAGTGAGCACAGGGAGTATTTTAATCATTTGTTGAAGACGTTCAAAAAGAGACTCAACCGATTACAAGTATCTCGCCTCTAGGCGAGATAAATAAAAAATCTTTTCTTTCACACAAAAATGGTAATTGCAGTTTTAGCTATTTATCGAACTGTTAAGCCCCAGCCAATCAAATGGCAGGCAAATAACGCCCGATATTCGGTAATATGAATAAAATCAGACCGCGATCATTTGCAAAACAACTTGCAGAGCGAAGAAATTGAAGTAAATCGACTGCAACAATGCAAAAGAATTGCAAAATCATAGAGAAACTGCTGGGCAAAAAACCTGCGCACTAGGGACATGTGTTGAAGATAGGGCGCAAATCCTCCACGCCAAGCAATTTACATGCAAAACATAGGAATTCAGATGGGCAACCCATTACAACTATACCGCCGGCGGTATAAAAACACAAAAGGAGCTTTCGTGGGTGGTCACCTCAAGACAAGACAAGACATAAAAATATAAACCATAAAACATAAAATATTAAGGAATGAGTAAATATAGCTAATATTTAGCGTTTATTGGTGCAATTTAAACATGGATTGAACCTTTCATTGCCAGACTCCATAAAAATGTGCTCTTCGCCCTTTTCCGTCAAATTTTTAATTAAAGTAGAGCAACAGTTACTGAAATTTATTTTAGTTCGCCTCACTCCAGTTAGCTCACGCCGGTTAGGAGTGGTGTCAGTACTGCACGAATTTGATTTTTGACTGGGGAGGGGAACTGACACCGACTAATTGCCTTCGCAATTAACCGAGGCGTTTGACAAGGCCGGCGATGTGCCTATTGCTGCTTATGCAATAAGCCCACCGCGGCAGCTCCACCCTAAGGCGGCCACCCCTTGGAATCTCGGTGAATTGCCAGCGGGGGGATAGCAGAAATTGGATGCTAGAACTTATTTTAACCAAGCTCTAGACTTGACATGATCCTCCACTTTATAGCGCAGCAGTACGAAACCACTGCGCTGACGGAGGTACAACTACTGAAATTTATATCATAGCAGCAAATATTGGAAATTCTCATAGTTTCGTTTGAAAATACGTTATATATGTCGCGTTACAGGAACAAGTTCGTGCAAACCTCTACATAGTTAGAACGTTCAAACCAAGAGCTCCTGGTTTGAACGTTACATGAGAGAGTCAATTCTTTTCTTTAAAACATAAGGGCATACACTGTGCTCCGTAAATATGTTAAACCATTAATAGCGAAATGACACTTAACCTTTCAAGTGGTTTGTTATGTCTATTGTGTACGACGATTGTGCCTCTTTTATTCAACCTATATAGCACATGCCGACAACATAAACTTAGACATTAGCAAACGTCAATTAAACTTGAAATTTTTCATAAAATGTGCAAACATACCTTGTACAATTTGAAATTGTACAAAAATGTCTGTACAATTTGAAATTTGTATAATTTAAAACTGTACGTACAATTTCAAATTGTACAAAATTTCTTGTACAATTTGAAATTGTACATAATTAGAAACTGTACATAACATACATATGAAGTTCGGACATATTTTAGAAAATAAAAATTTGATTTCATTAGTATTGCAGAGGTACCTGAAACTTGTGCGTTAACCCTTCTTAAAGCCCGTTTTGGACCACAAAACTAAAATCAAAAATAAATCAAGAATATATAAGTTTTTAAAACAAATCTCAGTTGAGTTCTAAATTACTGATTGAGTAACTGAATTGATTAAATTACAAACTGTGTGGTTGCGATTTGTATATGACTTTAAGCATAGCTTAACTGTCTATAACATTGAAAATTCATCGTTAAATCAGTGTTTTCCCAGACTAGAATTCTTGCAATCTTGACTACGTTTCCTAATTCAGTGAAATTTACGAACAAAATGATAGGGAATCATTTAGATTACAGTTTTCAAACTATTGGGGATGAATCTCGAACGCCTAGAGATTACGGGCTTAACGACATTTATTCAGTGGCTCGCTGCAATCTATCAAAAGCCAGGGATGAGCAAGCTGCCTACTATATATAACAGAAAGACAAAGTTAACAGAGTATGACGTAATATTGTACCTTTAAAATTTTGTCGGCATGTGCTATTATATACGTTGAATAAAAGACGCACAATCGTCTTATACAAAGGAAATAACAAACCACTCGAAAGGTCAAGTGTCATTTCGCTGGTTCAACACATATTTAAGGAGAGCGCAGTGTAATGCCCAATATGCTTTAAAGGAAAAAATGGGCTCTCTCATGTAACGTTCAAACCAAGAGCTCGTGGTCAGAACGGTTTGTTCTGGGTTGTCCTCCTACATCTGGATTGTCCTACGCAATTTGATTGGCTGATGTAATAGCAAATAAGAATACACATCAAGACAATTGTCACTGTAAAGTGTTAAAATGGTAATTCGCTCCGTTTATAGAGAAAGTTCTTTTGTAAATGAATTTAAGGGAAATTTCTATGTCTTTGCGGGAAAAATGATGTTTTGTTATTTTCACTTTATGAAAAAGTTAAAATCAAATAGAATGTTGTGGTTACTAAAATTTGAGACTTTAATTTCCATTGCCAAGGCGAAGCAAATTCTTCTGTTGCTGCCAATTCCAAACAGTTTAATTTTAGAAGGTTAAGGTACTATTAACTGTTTTGAAAACAATTACTAAACATTGCTTGCCAAGGCACCTAAATGAGACCGTTCCCTAAACAATATATAATTTTCAAGCAAATTCTCTAATTCGAAGTTAAAAAGTTTCACAGTGTTATAAACTACCGGATTAAAAATTGACAATATATACTTCATTTTTAAAATTTAATTACATTCGTACGCTTTACAGTGTAAGATTTAAAGATTTATACAGCTATTAAGATTGAATACGGGAGCCGTCGCATTATAGTTTTACTAACACTAGTAGGCGGGCGCAATTAACACGTGCATGTACAGAGAGCCAATCAGCTAGTGTAGGACAATCCAGATGTAGGACAACCCAGAATGCGCCGTCTGAACGTTCAAACTAGAGGTTTGCACGAACTTGCTCCTGTAACGTGACATATATAACAACTTTTATGTGAGAAATTGCTAGTGATATCCGGCAAACATATAGCAGTGAAAGGAAATAATTTGTGTTTGTCGTTAAGTAAAGTTACAAATTTTTATCTGACACTTCAATTTCTATGTCTAATACATCAGCAGGGATAGGGTTTGAATTTACCAAGTTTAATTCTATGTCAGATGGTTAGATTATCTTTAAAAATCTTTAAAAATACTTCATTATCATTGATAACAGTATATAATGACATCAATGTAACTGAAAACCTTTTAGATTTAGTGATATATACCGAAATCCTTTTATTGATTTTGGACTTTATATACTCTACTTCACACCATAAATAGTATCAAATTAGAAATAAACGGACCACAACCTGTACCCATGGGTCCGATTTTTTGACGGAATACCATATCGCCGATAGTAAAATAGGAATTAGAGAGTTTAACCATTTGGCAAAATTTTGATAGTTCCACACTATTTTCATATAATCCAGTATTAGTAAAATATGCACGTTTATATCAAAATTTCAGTAGTAAATGTAAACATACATTAACATAGGGTTGGATCGTGGGCGTGTCTTCAATCTTCAGTCTTCAATCAAAATCTTCAATTTTCAGAAAAAACTCAAAATTTTGCCCGATTTTTACAACAAATTATAAATTCTAGCTCGAAGTCGGAAAATTTTAGTGAAAAGCTAAATTTTTCCTGCTATTCCTGCCCTTGGCTATTTTTTCGTTACCTCTTGTTCCCAATTGCGGTGGGCTCGTTCCTTGTTCGGGTTGGGGGCTTCGACCTCCCGACCATCCCGCGTTAACTTATGACTGTAAGTATTTTAGTAGTAAGTAATATCCCACATTCATTAACCTAGGTCTAGCTGTGAACAAACAAGTTTTTTGGCTGGTGCCATACGCAAATTGACTTATGTCGTTTATTGCGTTTTATAGAGAACGCTTCCCGCTTTCGTTTTATTTATATTAAGGGGGGGTCTCTTTGGGTCAGGATCGATAGCCGAGCCGACCCCGACAGGACAGAAAAGTTTAACCTTGAAACATTTCGTTTTACTCCCCTTTTCGGCAGGCATAGAGGCCCTGCGTTCACCAAATTTGGTAGCTTTCTAATAGAATTCTAACAAGAGAAAAATTCTTAAAATAAAAAAAATAATTTTTAAAATACGAAAAATGGCTATTTTGACAAAATTCGCAGTTTTTGTGGCATGTTTTTAGAGCTCGTTACAGAAAGTTCGAAAAGTATCATTTTCCCCTTTTCTGACTTTAAAAAATCGCCCAAAATCCGACAGTCAAGTAACAGAATTGTACCAGAAAGGTTACTTGAACTTTATGGTATGTTCTAAACATGAGTGCAATGCAAAGTTGTAGCGATGTATATCTTGCAATTTGCATACAGCGAAAAACTTTCTGCTACAAGCTTTTCAACTTAACTTTTTCATTTTCATATTTATGGGTTTGGTCGGGTCGGCAGGTGATCGTCCGGCAGGCGGCCGGCCTCAAACACTATTTTTATCCAGTTCTTTAATTTTCTTAGTCGATACTCTGTTTATTCCTCTTTCAATTGAGTATTCATTTACAGTTGTAAAATATGGGGGAGGTAGTGAATTTAACCACTGAGCTCACACTCCAAATTTTAGAAGGGAACTGTGCGCAACGAACGCTGACCAGCGACTGCGGGTGGAGATATTTAGTCCAGGCTGCTCTTTTCCACCGACTTGCCTCGCCAAGGGGGAACAGACAGGAATTTTGGGGGACGCCGGACGGGGCGCCAGACAAGATGGGGGATACGCGCAGAAATTAAACTCAGTTATAAATTAGCTCCGGGCTATTCCCAGAGCTCTACCTAGCTATAAAAAGAGGTCAAAATCTAGTTAAAGTTAATAAATAAAAATTAAATTAAATAGGCAAAAGACAAACTGGCTGATTTAATGGGACGAACACAGGGCAATTACAACAGGGAAATCCTTCCAAGCTACCCAGATAGGACAGGCAAATTAGCGAGCTACCCGCAAAACAGACAAAGAAGGGCACAAAAGGGAATACAAATACAGACGGGAGGGAACCAGCAACAATAGGGGAAAAGGGGAGCAAAACAACACAAACTGGGGAAGGAATTGGCTAGTAAAAACAGACACGGGGGAACAACGGGGGCAACCCCGCAAGTTGGGAAAGGGGAAGGGAGAGGAGTTAAGAGTTAGACAAAAATTGAGCTGAAAAGGGTTAGGGGCAGACAAAAGGGTTAGGAAAGATAAGTTTAAGTTAATTTTCAAAAGAAAAAGCGAAACAAAAACACTTACGTTTAGGTGTGCAATGGGTGGGGCCCCCAATTCTTAGGACCGACCGTACGTGAACTTGAAAAACTCCCAACTGACTAAAGGATGACGAAATCATTAAAGGAGAATTTTGTTATGCGTTGGGAACGGGAGGGTCTATCTTTGCTAAGCCAACAAGAATTCAAATTACATGCAATGTTAAGTTTACGCTCAGAAATAGATGATTTTAGATAATTTTCGAAAGAGGAGCATAAAGTTAGCACTGCACGATATTTAAAAGGGGATTTTACATACAAAATAATACATAATCATAGGGCTTCCCAGCAATTATAAAAACATAATATTTAAAGGAGATTTGGGGGGTTTTTGGGGATTTTAGGGGATTTTTAGGGAAAACTATGAAAGTTAGAGATTGAAAGGGACTTGGAAAGGGGGTGATAGCGGGGATGCTATTACCCACATTACACAGTAACATTACAATACATTTACATTTACATGTACAATAACAAGGCAGTATAGTTATGTATTATTATCACGTACATATTTTTCCGGTGAGTTTAGGGTACTGTCGCACATGTCGCGCGTCACTGGGACAGTATTGACGCGAGGGCACATGTAAACAAGTTTATGGTTGTTCGCAAGGCACTGAAGACGACCTCAGAAAACAGTTAGCGGCAGACTTCTCTCATTGAAATCAGCTTTCTATTTACGTCACGCAAACGTTCGCTGTATTTTTCAGGATATTGTATAAAGTTGAAGCTTGTTGTCTCTCTTATCCCATTGAAAGCTTTATTTTGCCAATGTTTGGACAGCGACCAAGCTGACAGCTCAGACTATTATAGCTGGGCTGACGTATTGCTGCAGTGGAAGCAGCAACGGCCCTAAACAGTCATATCGGGTAAGAACGTTTACCTTGTATTTCTGATTTATTTAACTTGTAGCTTAAAGTAGGCACTGACCCCATCCTTGCCCCTCCCATAAGCCTAGCTTTTAGAGGACTAAAATTTGGTTCCCCCCATCCTGAAATGCTACTTTAGTAAGTTCTCGTCCTTTACATAGCTAATCCGCAGTTAATCCTTAATTTGTTCGTTGCAATCCACAGTACTTATATAAATCATTTTAGTTTTACAAACGTTTTGACTGCTAATTAAAAAACCAAAAAATTTTTAGTGGGTTGTTCACCCGTACCACTGAATGGTTTTTCCTTTTTTTGCCGCTAGATTCTGTGCGTGCACCCTCCCCCCATAGTTACACAACAGAACAGCTAACCTATTAAATGGAACTGTAGTGACCGAATCGTGTATTTTTATTTCTTCTTCTTCTTCGTATCCCCATAACTCGACTGATCCTACTGTAGTGAGTGGTTTTTTGCCTCTATGTAGGTAATATACCTAAAAAATTGTCCATTTAGCGCCCGAAAAGTTCTAATCTGAATTAGATCCGAATCTACAAGTTTCAGATTTCCACTATTGGTTGTTACTATTGCCGGTCAACTATGAGTGGGTTAGTTTTTGTCACTTTCCTTCCATAGGTAGCATGACTATCGCTACGTCACCTGAATGCTGTCCCGTCCCAATGTGGTATGCCGGAGCTGGCACCATCTTGGCGTTTCTCTTCCGATAGTGAGACATCCATTAACTACTCATATGAAAGGCAGAGGGGCACAGCATCTTTCAACACCCCCAGCGCAGAGAGACAAACCCGTAAAGTTGTGTGGTCTATCCCAAGTTGGAACTCCGTGCCGTACCCTTTACAATATGTGTACTAAGGGGTTTATGCGATTTTTCGGCAGGGGTCTTTCCCATTATCCCCCCCACAGCTCCGAAGAAGTACCGAAAAAGCACAATTTGACTGATTGAGTTGAAATTTGGTAGGGGTATAGGTTTTCGGACCTGCTGATTTCAAAAATGCAAAATTTAAAAATTTTTAAAATTTTTACCAATTTTAAAATTTTAGTTTGATGAGGGGGACCAAGGAAAACTGAAAAATTTTTGGAAAAATTTTCCTGAAAACTTGCTTACAGGGGTTTTCTGGGGCGCTGATCACGAATCAAAAATCCGTTATTCGATCCACCTTTACGTTAGCTCAGGCTAAGCTTATACCTTACGCTTAAAACTTTAGCTTATATGAAGCTAACGAAAAGCTGGATCGAAAAACGGATTTCGGATCCGTATTCTATACGACCCCGACAACCCCTATATACATCTTTTCAGCAAAATCGAAGACAAAAAATTTACCAAACCAAACCCTTACCAAACTAAAATTTTAAAATTTTTACATATGTGAAATCAGCAGGTCCGAAACCCTACCCCTCTTTATTGTGACAGACTGACTGACGGCCGGGCTGGCTGAAACTCCAGCTAACATAATTCTTTTAGCGAACATACGACCGTTCTGATTAGACGAAAGAAGGCGCTTCTTTCGATTAGGAATTTTGTAGAGATCCACTAATTTCGTAAGCAGACCCTTTCAACAATTTACATGCTGAAGTCCATCATTCGTATTTGTCTAAAATAAAATTTTTGTTATTGTGCCACTGTGTTCGAGTTCGACTACTACTGTAAGAAGCTTGTTGCTATTTTGGTATCTGACGTTCACCGGAAAAAACATTGAAAACTAATTTGACTTAGAATTGTGGAGCAAATTTGTCAAAATATTTTTCGTATCAGCTGATAAGTACCCAGGCTTAATTTTTCTAATAATGACAATATTATTCCATCTACCGTAATCCTATCTGGGCCTATTAACGCTAAGTTGGCTCAATAGAGCTGTTTTTCTCGTCATGCTGGGGAAAAATTAACCTACCCTAAAGCAATCGTATTATACTCGCTATTGTGAACTCATTTACGACGATCAGAGAAAATTCCTTGGCAAAGAGCAGTCTGTTTGTCTCCTGAGTCTCCTCAATTTTGCTATATTGAATCGGCTTGAATAATATTGTGTGTCCGAGGTGAATCGAGCTGTGCTTTGTAAGTTTCAAACTTTGACTGCTAAGAATTGTATACGTGTAATATTCGTTATTATAAGTCCAATTTAGCGATGTAATCAGAAAGGAATCCGAGCCGTCTTCCCTTTTATAGCCTTAAAATAAAATATGAACCTCAAATCAGTTAGTGGTGTTTCCACTCGCCACAAGTGACGGATCATGTGAATTCTAGACTCTGGGGTCTGCAAGAATAAACTGTAGGCCCTTCTTTCTGATTGCCATGCCATCCCCTTAGGCAACTTAACGAAAGTGTCAGTAAGTAGCCACCTGTCAGATGTAACTACCACAAAACCTCCACTATGGTGGAATTAATAGACGTTCTGAATCCAAATAGTCTTGTAGAATATCTCGAATAGGAATTCATTCATTGTTTGCATTCCCCCTTCCTTCGAAATTGTATGGGAACAATGACAGGTTAGATATAAAAAATTTTATATACTTTGTGAAAAGCTAGCAAATTTAGCTTTAGTTTAGCTCATAAAGTTGCTTGTTGTTACTATACCAAGTGTACTGTACAGTAACTGTTACTTTTCCAAAAACTTGTTGATTCTTACGTATTCGTCCAGGCGGTATCTTTTAATGAGTTTAATCATTAAAGTCGTAAGTTTTTACGGTTGTCGACTAATTTCACTTCAAAGTTAGGACCCGTGTGTTAAAACTAAGCAGTGAGAAAAGCTGTAATTTGTCGCGTGTGCCGAAAGATCTCCCCACAAACGTCTATGAATCTGGACAAATTTCACATTATAGAGACGCTAAAATGTGGAACGAATGTGGAATTGAAAATGTGGAATGAAAACGTTTTCAAAATTTAAAATATAACACGATTTTCCTTTAGGCCAAATTTGAAATCTTCGAAAAATTATTTTAAATGCCTAAATTAAAATTTTAATCCCAAGGTTCCGCAGTTTATTATTTTAGTGTTATTTTAATATAGAATTAATAATTAATATTTAATATATAAACTTTGTCCAGATTTATAAACGTTTGTCTGGAGGTTTTTGGCGCACGCAAAAAAGTGACAACTTTTCTAGTTTCCTATGTTTAACACATGAGATTTCAAATTTGAGGTGAAATTACTCGACAACCGTAAGATTTAATTAACTTTAATTTTAAAAATTCGTTAAAATATACCATTTGGACAATAAAATACGTAAAAATTAGCGAGATCAGAGAAAGTCGAAATAATGACGCAAAATGGTTCCCCTAAGAAAGTACGGGCCTGGATAAAATTTCCTGAAAATCGAAATTCGAAATCGAAAAAACCAAAATTTACAGTTACAGGTCAGAATCAAGCTTCAGATGGGTGCATTGGTATAGGCAGCACATCACTAAATTGGTTCAACTGGGGCCAGTTCAATAAAAGTTGTCGAGTCTGCGAGTAGTCGAGTAGCCAGCCGTTTGCTTGCAGTATGTTATGTCTTTGGTATTAAAAACCAAACAGTAGTCATCGAGGTTTAATTTCGGGTCGGTGCAATTTGTAAAGACAATATAAAATAGTTATACGGTCGAAATATTAAGCTTTTAATTTTTTTAAAAATTTGTCGAGTAAAATTATTACATTGAAAAATTCTCGAGTAAAATTTAACTAGAGAACTCGACTCGATAACTAGCAGATATTTTTCATCGGTACTCGCGTTTCAGGAGCACAATAGAGATGAGCACGGGCCGGATTTCTTCGGCCCGGCCCGGCCCGGCCCGCTCCAAAATCTTGCTCGGCCCGGACCGGCCCGGCCCGCCAAACGAAAATTTCGAAAATTTAACTAACAGTATTATTTCAAAGGCTTTACTGAATGCTGAAAACGCTAAATTATGCTACGACATGTTAAAATTTGATGTAAAACAACCTGAATGAGTAAACGTAATGCTAATTTTAATGATTTGACAACATTTCTTAGAGTCGAATCGGCCCGTTTCGGCCCGCTGCTAAAAAATTTCTCGACCCGGCCCGGCCCGGCCCGCTAACCAGTGGAGGTCGGCCCGGCCGACGGGCCGAAATGCTCATCTCTAGAGCACAAGTCACAGATATTTCCAGCGCAGAGCAGCTGCTTGACTTGACGACTCGACAAAGTTTTATGAAACTGGCCCCTGGAGTTTCTACTTTCCTGACTCCTCATTCCACGACAGCAACTGTATTATTATTATTATTATTATTATTATTATTATTATTATTATTACTATTAGAAAAAATAAGAAAAAGAAAGAGGTCTTGTTCACGTCTTCTTTACATGTGTACATAACAATCAGAATATTTACGTGTATAACCGGGGCTTACGGTAGTTCCAGCTTATTTCCTCAAAGGACCCTTTTGGAGAGGAACGTTGCGTTATCAGCAGTCGCTCCGTCAATGAACCAGTCAATCAGTTCTGTCGACTCAGACTTCTGAATATGCTTCAATTTGCTCGTTTAGGCATTTTATAATCCTTTCCTTGGCTTCTACATATTCTTTCAACCAATCAAATTACGAAGTTTTGCAAAGTAGATTTTGAATGCTAAATAGGCAAAAACGTCGTAACAAATATTCCTTATTGTTGCTTTTGGCTAGTTTGCGAAATGGGTTCGTGGGCTTGAGTCCCATGGGCTCGAATTGGTCGGACCTTTGGTGTTTGTTAAATGACTTTTTCCTTCTTTCATTTTCGACAAAGATTTAGCCCAACCCAGCCACACCATGGGTCTATTCTATCGTATATCACTATATTTAGTACATGAATACACTACTATAAACTATTCGTTTTCTAAGCTGTGAGCTATCTCGCTTTTACTACAAGTTCCGTTTTCAGCATTTAAGTTTCCGCCAACCGGCTTTTTATTGGAAAACAAACAAGCAAACAAACACAGATTCCTGCTTGTGACGACCTTTGCAGATGATAATTTTATAAAAATTTTGTTAATTAGGTACGTCAGGCAACGATTAAAATTTGATTCAATTGATTGCTTTCAATTTTCCACCAAATTTCTTTTTCAGAATATTATCTAAACTGCTTTTAAATTTTCATAACAGCTTAACGGTGAAATCTCCCCCTTCCCGAAAAATTTCGCTGGTGATTGTTTTTTAAGGGGGGGATATTATTTTACCGGTGACATGTTTCCGTGGGGATTTCACCGGTTAAATTTTTATGGAAGGAAAACTGTCTAGGGGAAAATTTCACCGTGACACCGGCGGCCGACCCTCAAAAAATTCTGAACAATCGAAGTGCTTTGCTTCGGCGTGTGAAAAGTTTGGTGCACAGTCGAGTTAAATAGTCAAATCTTTCGTCCAAGTCAAATCATCAAGATTCCTAAACGTTGGCTTCTGTTCCGGTTTTACATAGCCGTATACGTTGATTTCTAATGTAATTTTGATTAAGCAAGCCGAATATGATGCATGCCATAATGCTTAATGGAAACTGCGCATTAATTGAAGGAATCATGTTAGGAAGCATATTATAGTGATGAACATAATTTTCTTTCTTTAATACACAGTAACTTGTCGATTCTTGTTTCAGCCACTAAGTAAGTCGCCTTATGCCCGAGGTCTTACATGAAATTACGATCATTGAAAAAGGAGATAATCTCTAACTCTTCAGAAAGGTGAGCCTCATTCAGCCCTGACATTATCATAAGATTGAAGTGATTAGCATCGTACTCTTTATAGGCATACTCATTGTCCCAACCCTGTAACTTTCCATTACTAAATTACAACCCACATATTCCTATAAAACCCACCTGTGTGACAGTCTATATTATCATAAAGGTCGTCAGCTGTAGCCTTAGTATTTATTGGTTACACAATCAGCAAGCTACATCAGCAACAGTTACTGATTAGCTGGGTCTTTGTTTACATCCATTCGCAGGACATTTTCCCTGTCTAACATTTAAACCGCAAGTCTGCTGTCTAAATTTCATCCGATTTCATGCTAGGAAAGCTTCCAAATGTGAGTGAGTAGTTGAAGACGAAAGAAGACAGTGTGTGTGGGCTAGTGCGCTAGTGTACATGAACTGGAAATAAATTATGTGGGATAACTGTGATAGATAGAACCTCGTCAGATGGAAGTGTAGCGCCTCTACCAGGACTGGAGGATCAAGAAGAAACCAAAAGCAAGCCTGAACTAGAGGCGTCAGACATCCGTGTACCCACGAAACCAGGACCTAGAAGAGAGAAGGTAGAGGGCGGTTCAGCTTTTCACTCACTATTGAAAGTAAAAATTGGCCCAGCCGGAGTTCGAGCCACGGCCCTTCTGATCCCGAGACAGACATGCTAACCCACTACACCAGAGGGCCATCAGCTGAACTCCCATGTCAGGCTTATCAATCTTTCCTATGCCTGCTTCCCTTACAGAAGGGCAGGATCTTGGCAACTATTGCAACACTGGCTGTAGTGATTTTGTGTAAAATATTTAAAATATTAAGACGCAATGATACGTTCTTATGTTGTTGTTAGTCAGTCATTAAAGCTGAGTTAATCTAAGTTTGGAACACTGCCAAAGTTCTTAAATCTTAGCCGTCATATAACAACAAAGTTTAATTAAATTCCTTATTAAAGTTTTTTGATAATCACGTCAAATTATGTTGAAGCTATCATTTCAAAGTAAATTTTGATTTGCTAAGCGTAATCATCAGTTTACACGGGGCTACGCGGATTTCCAAGCACCTCCCCAGCCCGGAACAGGTACAAGCCCTACCGTCAAGGGCAATGGGCTAGGAAAAATTAGGCAAGGGAAAGCAAAAATGGCTAAAAATAGGCTGTTATACCATGTTTATAAAAGTTTCCGACATCGCTGGTGATTTTATGATTGTTCATAAAATTGACCAAAACCAATTTTGTTGACCTGAAAATTAAGTTTTTGTTGAAAGTTTTTAAAAATTGGTGATTTATTGTTAAATTATGTATTATTTATTTATAACTTAATTTGGGATACAATCCTCTCATAAATCTTTTGTGACAATCTATTCATGTTTCTCAGATTAATGTTCTTTTATAATCTTGCTAATACAAGGTGTGTGTTTTAGGATGGAACTTAACTGTGACCACAGCGTTATTCAACGCACGTCGTCGGCCCGAATCGCTCGCATCATGACGTCCACGTCTGGAATCATGCGTCGACGCTCTCCCGTCCCCATGCGGAAGATATCCAGTCCGGAGAGCGGAAAAAGCATCGATTTCACAGACGAAGATGTTCAGCGAATCTTCATTTCCTGGCGAAATGTGCCAGACAAGGTGAAGTTCTTCGAAAGCGTTCTCACAAAAACCATGGCCTGCAAGCCGGACTTGTGTCGCATCTATCGTATCTCTCAGGACGCGGAGCCAGAAGTCGTCGCCGATAGACTTCGCCATATTGCCGAAAAGTATGCACAATTTTTCAACTACCTGATCACTAACATTCGCGACGAAGGAAAGGTCATCAAATTGCTTCGTTCTACGGGTCGAGCTCACTGCGGAATGCCGGGGGTCACGTTTGACGCCGAAAACTGGCTCCCCTTTAAGTTGGCCTTTTTGAAAACGATAAATCCCTCGGGCTGTAGAGCCTTCTTTTCTGCTAAAGACAAGACCTCACACAGCTGGCACCGACTGCTCTCCTTTGTAGTGGCCGAAATCAAAGACTCCTTCAACTACAACATCCTACTTGAGGGACGATCTCCTAAGCCTGCTGCCAGATCGGAAAACAATCGTCCCAGTTCCTGTAGTGACATAGAATCTGGACTGGCAGTCGTAACAACAGAAGCCATGATCTTAAAATATACCAGTTCAGATTCCCTGTTACTGCATCCAGCCTCCATTTGAACATTTTGTTCGTTTGAACATTTTTTGTGAGCGCTAAAACTGTCATATGATGTTTTTTGTTTGTGATTCTTTGCTGAACTAAATCATATCCTCTGTAGTATGAGACCTAGTCATGTGCTAGATTAGAATAGTATTAAAGGTTGAAAGCAATTAGACTATATTAGACTTCTATAAGAAATAAGCCATCAAACATGAGGTCTAGAAAGAAATTAATATTAAGTGAAGCAAATTTAACAATGAAGTCATGAGATTTGCAAGGTCAGAGGTTCGAGACCTTCAGGACGCGAGAGGTAAGAGACGTTGAAGAACTGGGCGTGTCCTAAAGTCCCTAGTAGTGTACTAAAATTGAAGGATTAAAAAGATAAAAGCGTGGAAATGTTTTATACAGGGCAGACTTATAGATTCTGTTAGTTTTGTGAACTCCCCGTTCGCAGTTTTTTCTGTCACAATTTGCTAATCCGCCTGTAATCCTTTGCTGCAGCTAAATGTTGTAATCAATGGTCAACCACTGTTAAACACGGCAACGGCCCTCATAATTGATTTCTCCGTTGGCAGCTACAACATTAACACCAGATAAGATTGAAACAACCACCCTGTAAATTTTGATGACTTTAATAAATCATAGCTAAATTTTTATCCTCCATCACAAGGATTTGGTTTGTTCTTTGCTTCCAGATGTTTTTTTCATTTAAAGAAATCTTTTTCCACATTTATCCATTTCACCTTCCGAATACACCGAAGTTGAAAGGTTATCATGACTGACTACAGCCTATACATTCGGCACCTGTGCTAAAAGCCCTCTTTTCGCACAACCTTTTCGCAGTTGAGACTTTTTAGAATAGATGTGCCACCCAATTCCAACTTCAAGCAGTTGCCTAAGCACGCTGTCATCTTCAGCACGGGAATGGTGACAAACTTTAACAAAGATCGTCCTATTATATTTGTTTTTTACAAAAACTCTCCCTTTTTGTTTGGCATCTGCTAACGCCACCAGATGATGCTGCAAACATTTGCCTCAAACAAGCTCCAGTGGAACAAAAAAGCTTTTCTTGTACACTCCTTTATGCCGAAAATTCTCTCAATAGCCCTACAAATTATATTGTTGCTTTTTCCACCGTCCTAGATTCCACTTCAGTTTGAAATACGTTTATGGCCTAAACCGCGTGTCGCGATATCTTTAGCTGATATTTGGTATAGAGTTAAGTTGGCAAGGATTAGTGTTTAGGAAGGAGTAGTTTTTTGGATAAAACCATTGGTCTAGGAAATAAAACGAAAAATAAACAATGCGATTCTTCTGCGCTATGTACATATTCCTTAGAAAATGCTGATTTTTCAGTAGGTAGAGTTTCGTTTCAAAACTTGTCGAACCGCGTCGAGCCGCTCGAAGGAGGCATAACCCAGCCTGAAGGTCGCAACCAGTGCATTGTGAAAGTTTTCATTGGAGTGAACGAAAACGTACTATATTTTATTAACATTTTATTCATTTTTCATCTATTTTATTCATTCATTCCTTCATTTTAATTCTTTTTGTTTGCAATAAATGCTCCAATTTAACTGAAACCAGTATGGTGAATGTCAGATGGGAGAGTGTGTCGCGGGATGCGGGTACTACAGTTGTTTCTGAAATTTCTGCAAGTAAAACAGTAATCTCTAACTGTTCAACTACTTCTCTTCAGGCCTGACCAAATTCAATAAATGTCAGCTTTGCAAGACAATACTTAAAATGTTTTATTACAGTTTTTCAGTCTGTACCGTAATTTACTACAATGTTCCGGTCCGTTGATGATCCAGAATTTGAGGGTTGTGGTCTAAAGGAAGGCATTGAAATATGGAGAATTGAGGTTAGAAGAATTTTGGAGATTACAAAAATTGTTCTAAAATTGTAGAAGTTGTAAAATTAAAAATCTTGCTGCTTGATTATGTAACTGCTATACAAGAGCGACAATAATACAATACAAAAGAAACTTCTGACATGAATATATGTACGTGTGAAACATTTTATTTTGCAGAAGTTCAAAGCAGTGCCAGTCCCAAAACAGTTCTACGGGAATTTCTACGAAGGAGATTGCTATTTGTTGTTGTATGTAAGTTTGTATAAACGTTAAAGACACAGCTGAGTCTATAGTTAGGAAAAAGGTTAGAAGTAACTTTGTGAAATGAGCTGTGGCCTGTGGTTCACTAAAGTGCGGAGATAACAATCATAAATGCTTGAGACACTCACAATTAGTGTTGTTGCCCGGCCGGTTTTTTGACTCGGCCGGCCGGCCGGAACCGGCCGGCCGACCGGGTGATGCAAACCGGCCGGCCGGCCGGCCGGGTCAAACAGGCCGGCCGGTCAAAAAAAGCCGGCCGGTACCAGTTTTGCCCTATTTTTCATGTATTTTGCAAAATATTTAGCATTAATTGATGCATACAGTTACTCCTGGTTATGTATAACAGATAAAATCAAGTAGTATCCTTTTTCTGAAGACCGGCCGGCCGGCTGCATCTGACCCGACCGGCCGGCCGGCCGGGTGTTGGCCGGCGGCCGGCCGGGTGTTAGCCGGCAGCCGGCCGGCCGGATTGTCGGCATAGTGGGCCGGCCGGGTTTTCCTCGGCCGGCCAACAACACTACTCACAATCACATATTTTATTTTGTTTGTATTCTACTATGATCAAAATTAAAGCTTAATAATGCACTTTTTCATTATTAATATTCAACGCTGCTTGTTTTCAGACTAAAAAGTTTGAAGAATGGGACATTCATTTTTGGATTGGCAACAAGTCCACTCAGGTCGATTATTCTATCCTATTTTTTACCTTTATCACTCATGTTTTTTCTTCCTATTAAAATACTTTTTACGAGAGCAAATATCAGAAATCCAAAGCTCACTAATAAATGGTAGTATTATCTTTTATCCCCTTGTTTACAGGATGAATATGGAACAGCTGCCATAAAAGCAGTGGAATTGGATGATAAATTTGGTGGAATCCCTGTCCAATACAGAGAAATTCAGGCCCACGAAACCTCTTTGTTCCTGTCTCACTTTAAAAACGGAATCAAGTAAATACTTTCTTTCCTAACCTGTCTGCTAAGGCTAAATTCTTATTTCTTCGATCACAATCTGTCATTTGCCCTAGTTCTGGTAACTGTTATATTATATACTGTGTTACAATGTGAGTACGGAATTGGAAAGGTAGATTGATGTTTTTACTGATTTAGGTACTTGAAAGGAGGCTTTGCCAGTGGTTTTCATCACGTTGAACGACCATCCTATGAGATACAGTTGTACCAGTGCAAAGGGAAAAGAAACGTTCGATGTTGGGAAGTACGAACATAGAAAGAATGCCAACGAATTTAGTATATCTTTCAGATTTGCTACCCACCTTTAACCAAATTAGCAAAAAAGGCTTCCTAGTCAAATGCCTAGCTATATCTTGCAGTTGTACACAGTCACTATCATGGTGCGAGCCAAGTTGAAAATACTGAATGTTTTGATAGAGGTACTATCGAAGAATCATGAAAAGAGACGCTGTCTCTGTCATACATTAAGGTTTTGAAAATCTTCAATGTTAGCATTCTTGGTAGCAAACATGATAGCCTAAGGACTAAACATAAAATTTTTGGAGTGGACCTTCCTTGACTCGACATCGGATAATACGTATCAGAATCGTCGTATTTATATAAGAATGTAGTCAGCAGTCATGTCTTATGTGATGAAGTGACGCTTATCCTTCTTGTCTGGGAATTAAATTCTAATTAATTAATTTATAATAAGATGTAGCAAATAAGTTTAAAATATTTTTAGGTTGAAGCGAGCAGCAATTCCTTGAACCGAGGAGATGTATTCGTATTGGATGCTGGATATGATATCTATGTATGGATGCCTCCTGAAAGTGGTCGACTCGAAAGAATAAAAGTCAGTACCTGCCATATGAACTAACTTGAAATCGCTTGTTCAGATTGGCAAAGGTCACTTAAATCAAGAGCAAGTGCACGTTGAGCAGAAGCCCCTCTGAGATTTTGTCCCTAATGTTTCCAGCATATTGCAAGCTTAATACACTGGGAAACGCTTAGTGTCTCACTCTTCCTATCATAAACTCCATAAATTCTGTCTGTTCTGTTTACAGCGGTCCATCTTGATATTAGTTTTGTTCAAAGCAAGAATATGTTTATCAGCAGACCTTTTGACACGGTAGATCAGTAACCGCATTTTACTCTATTGTCTGAACAAGTTTTCATTACTTAAGAACCACGTAAGTCGTGAAGGTTCTATTTTCAGGGAATCAATGTCGGTCGCAATATCAGAGATAGCGAACGAGCGGGTAGAGGCAAAGTCCACGTGTTGGGTGAGTTTTGACGATTTTCACAAGTTTAATGCACACTAGCTTAGCATTCTTACATTCTTTGTTGTACATATATTGGCCAAACAAATGAATTACTTCCACATGACAATCAGTATAATAAGCTCAGTCAAATGTGTCATTCGATTAAATTTTAGGATTTGTGCATTTCCATTTCATCCGGGTTAGGAATGGTCTGCAAATTTCTAGCAGTCCAATAAACCAACTCTGGTCGATGTTTTTCGGATTTGACCTTGATGATTGCACTTAGGGTGGATCCGACAAGGAGAACTACAATCGCTCCAAATAGGGGCATCATTAGAGTTGATAAAGAGAACAACTTAACCGCACCGGTACGATGCAAGACTGGGCTACTAAATACGGACTGTGTAACATTACAGTATTCTGCTGACAGTTTAAGGGTTACATTTCCGGTACTCGTGCAACAGTCGGTACTTGTTGGCAGAGTGTAGGCAACATCCGGCCTTGTTAGTGCACGTCCAACAAAAAGGCCCACATTCAGTAGTGTTGCCAAAACCACTCCAACTGTAGCGCCAACCCAGTTGGCCCATGGTACCAACACTCCCAAAAGAATTAATCCCAAGGCTGGTCCAGAAAGGCAACCAATCCCGCCTAAGACTGCCTTAAGAACCCCGCCTAAGGGCTCTGCTGCAAAGGCAATGCCAATGGTTAGAGCTCCCAAAATTAGACTGAGAATTTTGGTGATCCAGGACTTTTTGGACGTTTCAGAGCCACTCGTGAACTCCGACCAGAGCACCGCTGCCACAGAATTGATGCCACTGGAAACGGTACTCAGAGTGCCACTGAACACGCAGGCCAGAAAAAGCCCAGGCATGCCCTTGATATCCCCCAACAGTTCCAGCATGAATAAAATCATCAACTGATCTCGACTGACTCCTTCGGATTTTATTGGATCACAACCGGCATAGTAGGAGTACATGACGATACCGTTGAGAAATACCAAAATAAAAACCAGACAGAGACAGGGCACATTGAGGAGGGCAACAATTCTTCCCCGACCAAGAGAAGATAGACTGCAATATCTCTGTAGAGCAATTTGACTAGAGCAAAATCCACTGGCCCAATAGAACATCCCTCCAAACGTCGCCGTCCAAAAAGTATTATATTGAAATGGATCTGGATCAAAGTTGAAGAAGTTATCCAATCGACCATGATTTTTGGCAATTCGCATCACTTCTTCAATTCCTCCCACTCGCGCGGTCCCTCTGATTAGAATTGTGAAGATGCCTGCATACATAAGGATTGCCTAAAATGCCAGAATTCAATTAACTTTGACAATATTGAAAGCAATTTCTTCTTGCTAACTCCTTTCTTGTTTTTTTCTTCCGGTTCTAGGTGAATTTACTCCCACTGATGCTGAACATAATAGAGTGTGACCCTAAAATGAACTCTTGGCAATTGCGATGCGAAACACTAGCAGATTCCCATTCCAACTCAAACAGTCGTGAGTATTGGCAAACGGCTAGCAATATAACAAAGCAAAGACAAAGTAGTCAGAATTTGCTCACTTGAAACGTGTCTGTCCAAATGACAGCACTGATGCCTCCAATAGTTGTATAGAAACTACATATCACCCCAACTGTCACAATGTAGACCCAGGTCGGGACACCGGTGGCCCCCGCCAGGGCGATGGAAGGGGCAAACAAGGCAACTCCCATGTAGATCAGCGTATTGGCTGTGAAGAAGAATGAACCAAAACGTCGCAGCAGCCTACTGTTAAACCTGTCCTCCAAGTATTGATATAGGTTCACTGATTGGATACAGTAGAAAACGGGAATTACAAAGAAAGCTGTGAACAGGACGGCTAGAGTGGCTCCGAGGGTCGTCCAGGCAAAAACGGTACCCATTGTATACATTTCCGCAGGGTATGAAAGAATTGCAATCCCTAAACAGAGATAAATAGATTATTTTAGTACGCAAGATCACCAAGTGACCTCATAATAAAGATTACCAATAATATTGATAAGGGCAAATCCATACATCTCAAGCAAATTTGGCTTCATTAATTTGACTTATAATACACACTGAAACTTAATCTGGGTTGAACCCAGATTTGGAAGATGTTCAAAGTTAAAAGCAAAAGCTAAAAAATTGCGATGTTTTTGCAAATCCATTTTCTTATCTCTGGTAAACTTACCCGAAATGAAACTGGTCAACAGTGACAGGGCAGTTGGCAAAATTGGCAGTTTTCTACCTCCAAAGAAAAACTGCATTTGATTAGTCTGATGCCGATTCTTTATGGCAAAAAATATGCCAATAGCCATAGAAACGGCAAGTGTAACTCCCAGAAATATAAAATCCACAAAGCTAAAACTTGCTGCCATGATCCGTAACTTCGGCCTACAAAACGAAACAAAAAAAGTCAGCTATGTCAGTCAGCGGGCAAGACATTATGCTGGGGGATGTATGGGAAGCAGGCATGGGACAGATTGATAAACCTGATATGGGAGTCCAACTGAATGATGATGGCCCTGTGGTGTAGTGGGTTAGCACGTCTGTCCCGGGATCAAAAGGGCCGTGGTTCGAACCCCGGTTGGGACTTTGAATAAAAAGCTGAACCTCCCTCTTCCCTTCTATCTCTCCTATAGTTCGTGGCTTCGTTGGTACGAGGGTGTCTGACGCCTCCCGTTCGGGCTTGTCCTCGGTTAGCGCTACACAGATAGTAATATCTTAAGCTGTTTAAACCTAAAGAAATAATGAAAAACGCCTGAAAAGAGGACGAAAAAATGCTTGTATCCTTCGTGGATCCGCCTGCTAGCCCGCATTTACTTCATTTTCTTGACGTAAACTGTTTAAACCTGAAAGTTTGATCGCTTCTATCATACGACATCAAAAAATCTGAAATTCCCTTCCCAATTAGTTTTAGCTAACTGATATTTAACTCCAAAACAACAGTCTACAACTAATTTAGCTTGATTCAAAGTGTTCCGCAGTCTTTACTTATATCGCTTTAGATAGAGAAAGGACGTTACTACAATATTCCACTGCCTTAGTTGTTACATAAAAAATATTTAACCTACAGGTTTACAAATCTAGTCGAAACGATAAAAAAGTCGAAAAGTACAGCTAAAAACACAGAAATATGTACAGAATAGCATGCCTCGATCCTCAAAAACAGTGCCTGCCCCGTATTCGCAACACTTGTCTGTATGATGGAAGTAAAAGTTGAACAATAATAATGACTGCAACAACGGACTCAATAACAAAATATCAAACCAGTTCGTACCCCAGAAAAACATTTTAATGTGTCCTGTCTAATTCAAACAGTCATATCACTGCTTGCTGTTTGCTTGCCCAAAAGTTTTAGAAAAGTTTGGTTTACACTTTGCAGTAATTTGAACCAAAACATCTTGGTTAAATGATATTTGTAAACCGGCTTTATTTCCTTGTTTGAACGCGCAAAGATGACAACATCCGATCATGTAAAATTCATGACCCCTCTTCTCGATTCTATGTTCAATTTTCATAAATAATAAGAAATGTCGATAAAAATCCCGTTTGTTATATAATTTATTGCACTCCCACATTGAATCTTTTAGACCAAGATTGGAATGCCCATGATTCCTTCTACAACAAAATCGGAGGGAGGCTTCCTAAAATAAAGAACAAGGAAGCGGGCGGGGCCGATGAAGAACTCTTACGACCTCAGAAACCAAACTTATCATTGTGGAGGTAAAATCACTATTTCGTCGCTGACTGTGAAACATACCAGAAAAATTTCAGAATGGGTTGACTGAATCCACCGATCAACAACTAAAGACGCTTTGATTTCAACAATAAATTTTTTAAGTAATCACTGCTTTAATCTTTTACTTTTATGCAATTTATTTACCAAATTACTACATATTTTGGTTAATAATACCTTTAGCAAAACAAATTTTTCATTAAAAGCGAATTTTTAGAGTCTGCGATTCGTCAGGCGAGGTTGAAATAGACTTGATTGCTGAAAAAGATCTCTATAGTGACATGCTGAAAAGCAATGTAAGTTTATTGCTAAAATGTTATCTTGTTTGTACTGGAATTCGATGATTATTCACTAAAATGTTTCATGCCTGGCCTGACATTAAAAGATTGTTTCTTAAAATAAACCTCAACACAGACTTCTAGGGTCTCCTGCGCTTTCCCCCATCCAGAACTTTTGCTTTTTTGACCAATAACTTTGAAATTTTGTATGGGTGCGGTGCATGCTGGAGGCTTATGAATTCAAAACTTTTAAAATTTTTTAAAATTCTTAAAAATTTCTTAAATTTTTATTTTGGTAAATTGTAAGGTAAGGTAAGGCAAAGAGAACCGAAAACTTTTGACAAAAATTTTGCTGAAAACTTGCATACAGGGGTTTTCAGAGGCGCTGAGCACGAATCTGCAATTCTTGTTTTGAATCAGGTTTTCGTTAGTTGAGTATAAGCTATATAGTTGTAAGCTTAATGCAAGCTTATACTGAGCTAACAAAAGCTATCAGATTCGTGCTCAGCGTCCCTAAAAACCCCTGTATGCAGGTTTTCAGCAAAATTTTTAAAAAAATTCGGTTCCCTTTCTCACAAACCGAAATTTACAATTTAAATTTTTAAACTTAAATTTAAATTTAAATACAATTTAATTAAAATTTTTAAAAAATTTTCAAATTTTTGAATTCATAACCCTCCAGGATGCACCCATACAAAATTACAACGTTATTGGTCAAAAAATCAAAAGCTATGGTTGGGGGAAAGCGCTAGAGACTCGACATTTGGTTAATCACTCACTTGAAAAGTATTACATTATTTACATATATTACACATCTTGCTAGAGGTTAGCTACTTATTTTTAACCGTCGCTATATCCTTACCTATTTTTTCCTTCCATAAACCATTGCAAATGCGTTGAGTTGTTGTCGTGATGATAAGGAACCTTGTCGTTTATTTTGCTGTCGTGACCTTTTTATTTCAGGACGCTTTCATTTTAGACACTGGACTAGCCAATATCTTTGTTTGGGTTGGTAAACATTGTACTATGGACGAAAGAAAAAAGGCTGTCATCTGGGCTACCGTAAGATGTTGCAAATGTTTCTGTCAAAGCAAAGCAGATGTGAAATGATTACAACAAATTGCCTCTCTTATGTTTTACTACTGCAATCTAACGTTCGCCTACTAAAGTCCCAACGACTTATTCATAGTTGGTGCCCACATTGGTTTGGTCCACACGCGCTGATTGGCTGGATTAACCGATACTTCCAGCCAATGACATTGCTCCGCCTACTACAAGCTCCGCCTACTTTATATTCGAATTACAAATCAACCCCACTTAAAATAGACATTACTTGTTCCATTAAAAATTTCCAGCATAAATTATTGAATTACAAGCAACATCTTGCGGGTCTTATCTCGATTACCCCCCACCACTCAAAATCCTTAAAACTTGACCAAATGAGCTAAAATTTGGTGTGGGTATGTTTTCGACCCGCTGAGTTCAAATATCGCAAAATTTTTTGATTTCGCGAAATTCGAGGTTTTTTTCGATTTCTAATGGGGAACCAAGGAAAACAGAAAAATTTTTTGTTTTCGATTTTGCTGAAAAGGTGTATATAGGGGTTTTCCGGATCGTAGAACACGAATCAGAAGTCCGTTTTTCGATTCAGCTTTTCGTTAGCTCAGTATAAGCTTACATCTTAAGCTTAAATCGTTAGCTTATACTAAGCTAACAAAAAGTTGAATCGGAAAACGGACTTCAGATTCGTGTTCTACGACCCCGAAAACCCCTATAAACATCTTTTCAGCAAAATCGAAGACAAAAAATTTTTCGGTTTCCCTTGGTCCCCTCTTAGAAATTGAAAAAAAATTGAATTTCGCGAAATCGAAAAATTTTGCGATATTTGAACTCAGCGTGGTCGAAAACATACCCACACCAAATTTTAGTTCATTTGGTCAAGTTTAAGGATTTTGAGTGGTGGGGGGTAATCGAAATAAGACCCCATCTCAAAAAGGGTTGGTGTCTGGCAGCAACGAGTTTGTTGAATCTGGAGTGCCACGTCGTGGTGCGCTGCTCGAGTCCATAGAAACCCCACATAGAATCAGGATAATTACCATTCACCCACGTAGAAATAAAATAATCGTTCAGTAATTGAGTCAAGCCTGGGTATAGCCAAAACAAACAATTAATTTTCATTGTTTCCGTAAAACCAATCAGTTGTGTGGACCACACTTGATGTGTACCAATGAATAATGAACCTACTCATCCACTGTTTTCATTTGCTAGATAACAGACGTTTAACTTGTTTAGGAATATCTGAAAAAGGCTGGAAGGCCCCCCTTTACTCAAGTCATTCGGATATTAGAAAGCGCTGAACCAGCTATCTTTAATCAGTGGTTTAAGCAGCCTCCTAAAAACAAAGTAAGATATCAGCGGCTTTTGTGTACGGTGTGGGGACCACGATATAAATTTTACCTTTTCACAGCCCATTGCACTCAATTAAGACAAGTCAGATTTGAGTTTCTTTGGACTGCCTTACAGAAAAGGTCAATCCTTAAGGTCAAATTAATGTACTTATGTTTTGGTCCCCACAGAATTCCAAACGCTACCGTAACACGTGCAAATGTCCGACTTACTTTAAGAATTAAGAAATTACTTATATTAAATATAGCTTTGTACGCCAATCTTACTTGCAATGCTTGAAAGGCTCCAATTTCTAACTATATAAAGTCAAGTTTATTTTGCAAATCAGTGCAGTTGAGAATGGCATTTCTCAGAAGTCTTCGTGAAGTCGAATCACATTTGTCCGAGGGTGGATTGAAGCAGTTTCGTGCATCAACTTAAGTTGTTTGAAAGCTTAAAAGCCGATTATGGACGGACATTCAATTCAACACTCTTTTCATGAGCCTAAGCTATGGTATTTCAACGAATTGCAACTGGATATTAAAGCTCAGTCATTTCTTAATTGTCAAAATAAGTCGGACATTTGCACGTGTTACAGTAGCGTTTGGAATTCTGTGGGGACCAAAATAGAAGTGCATTTGTTTGACCTAAGATTGACCTTTTCTGCAAGGCAGTTTAAAGAAACTCAAATTGGACTTGTCTTAATTGAGTGCAATGGGCCGTGAAAAGGTCAAATATATATCGTGGTCCCCACACAGTACACAAAAGCCATATCGGTAAATGTAACTTAACACAGACGTTCTTGACAGTGTTCGATTTTGACTCTTATTAATGTGGTTCTTTTATTTTATCTTGGTTTTTCTTTTATTTATTTATCACGTTTTTACTTTTCACACGAAGGTTAATTTATTTCATGCAATGTAGTCATAATATGTTATCTCCTTAGGAATCATTTTTGCCTCATCTGTATCAATGTTCTGAGGAAAGTGGAACCTTAGCTGCTGAGGAAATAAGTGGCTTCGATCAAGAGGCAAGTTACGACTGTTTCAATGCCAATACTGTATCATAGTGACTTACACTGCTGGAACTAAACTTTTCAAAATTTAAAAATTAAGTGAAGAATTAGACGCCTAAATACTAAAGAAATGGTAGGCAATTAGGCACTAACTGAGTTTTGTGCTCATTTTGCTATATCTTATATTATTGAGATAATTTGTTTCCGAATTTGTATAATTCCATTGAATTTAATTTAGCTACTTTTAAAATGGAAAAATTAAACATCTTTTCTTGTAGGATCTGGATGGTGACGATGTCATGCTGCTCGACGTTGGTTCCAAGATCTTTGTATGGGTTGGAAAAGAAGCTAGTGAAACGGAAAAGAAATATGCTAATGAAAAGGCTAAGGTGCTCCTACTGTAGACAAGCAGATGAGTGAGAGGCTCGGCAAGGCATCTTCTGGGGCCGATGTATCAAGCATATGAACCCGGGTTGAACTCAACCCAATCTTTATAACACTGGGCCCCTGTTGAAATTTAGGATATATGCATAAAAAACTGCCCAGCGTCAGGAGCCGGGAGAGCGCCTAAATCTTCTTTTATTCATCTACAAGTGGACTTCTTTATTGTCTTATTTTTCATACGAAAATTCAGACTCATTCCCAATATATTATAAATTTATAGTTGTAACGACGCAGGTGCTGTTTCTTTCAAAATTATGAATTGGACTTCATAATATGCATATGAACATAAACGTTCAGTAGTTTTCATCAGCTGGTCTAGTTGTTCATTTAGACGTTTCTGTCAACGGATACGATGCCTAGACCAAAGGATACTTCAATCATAAAAATTGATGAAGGGAATGAGCCACCAGAGTTCACAAAATTCTTCCCGTCTTGGAACCCGAAACTGTTCCAGGTATTTTACTCTATTTAGCTGCACAGTGCCAAGAAGACTGGCTGAACCAAAACTATTTTTTGCACAAGCTTAGTGCACAGTGCCAAGAAGAAGTTTATAAAGAGTATGGCGAGGTCGCGATCAAGACCAAGATTGAATGAACAAGCCGTTCTACTCCTCCTGCTGAGTTTATAGTTTTATATGGTAGGCAGGGCTTTGGAGCAGACTTTTGCGTCCAGGAAGTTTAATTGCGGTGCAAACAAATTTAATTAAGTGAGCTGACAACAAAAAGCGTGACATTTTCGTTATAGTACTTTACCGATTTGTTTGCAATCATTTTGCAAATTTTGGTGCTGACTAAGACTGCCTTAAATGATTACTGTTGAATCAATATTGTCATTATTCTGTTTCAGAAGCATACAGTTGAAGAAGTTAAAAAGGCTGTAGAAAAAACCAACTAGATCATTGCTGATTGTATTCCGTCTTTCGCTTAATGCTTCTTTGTTATGTGTAGACGTTCCATTCTAAAGTGCTAGAATAGGCTACATTTCAAAGTGATGAATTTGTTAATAAACTGTGATATTGTGTTTATTTGAAAATGACTGTTCAAGAGAAAGGTGTTAAAACTGGGATATAACGTAAATGCTAGCTTCTGTTGAGGTAATTGAAGGAGGATTTAATAATCTGTCTAACTAACGAAATTATATACAAATGCTTGGCTATACTTGTTTTTTATTAAATGAAAAATTGAATAGTTTTAGAGCTTAAAAGTATTTTTACCGCAGACCCATAGGATTACATGTAGGGGGGTGCAGACCATACATGTGCTTGGGGGAATTGGGGAGTTTCCCCACTAGGAGCTCCTGCCAGTAGTGGTGTGCACCGGCGCTGTCCTCCGGCTGACCGGGCGGTGCCATACCGACCGGTCAAATACGGGGCGTCCAACCGACCAGTAACAGTTGCTGCGGCTTATCGTCCTAGACTTGCTAAAATTTGCCTTGAAATCTATCAAATATCTTGTATTTTAGTTGTAACTTTAGATGTCATGGTTTTTAATTTTAAGTCAATTTTAGATTTTTAGGTAGCACTGGAAACTTTCCCCCTCGAAAACCCCTCCCGGAGGAATTCTACTGGTGAAATCCCCCACTCCGCGAAAAACTTAAAAATTCCCCGGGAAGAAACAGTTACCTTCACGCCGGCGACAAGTGGCACCGGCCAGCCGGACGTTCCTGCACCGGGCTGACCGGTACAGACCGACCGGCTGGCGTTGCGAGCTGAGCTGGCCGCCGCCGACCGATCCACCAAAAATTTGGCCGGTGAACAAAGCTACCCCCAGACCGACAAAAACGGGTAGACCCCCTCAGCGAGAAGGAAAATGAGTAGACCCTCTCGTCCAGGAAAGGAAAAAGGGTAAACCCCTCAGCGATATATATTAACCAAAACTTTAACATGTTTCAGCAAATTCCAGCGAATTTTTCACAACATTTCTTAAAATCGCCAAGCATTGCATTTTTCTCAAATTTTTTATCAAAAACGTAAAAACACTCTGCAATTTTTGCAAATTTTAGGGTGGATCGCCTTGAGATTTCGGATTTTTAGCGGTACATGTGGATTGTTCGATCGAGGAATTCTGTGTTCAGTGCAGGGTGTACTTTTTACCTTAGGGTGAGGCTAACCAACCGATTCCAAATGGCAACATACTATGCTGCTTAAAGTGTTGGTTCCCTCTCTTCGAGTACTTTTAAAGTTAAATACTGATCTAATTTTAGATGGCATTACCTGAAACTTTCAAAATAATTTATTTTCGTGCTACTTAACAAGCAAAAATTTGAATCCATATGTTGAAATTCCTGCTTTTTGATTATCACGAAGAGTCTACTGATTTGAGTTCATGTCAACTATTACTTGAACAAAAAGGTTTCAGAAAAAATGGATAGTGGTCACAAAGTGAATAGACTTGAACATTTTAAATCTTTTGTATTTTGCTGTTAGCTATCGAAATGAACAGAACCTCATAAAATTTACAAAAGAAATTAGACAAAAAGCGTTAAATTAATTAATTAATTAATTAGTTAAACAATTAAAAAATTTAAAGCTCAAAACTTAAAGCAGTAAGTACTAATAGGTGATACGCTGCATGTCCGAGCATCAAAAAATATTTTACCAAGATAGACAGCAAATGTGTAGCAGATAAATCGGCCAATGAGGTGACTATCTATTGCAAACGAAGGGAAAATTTTTTACTACTTATTGGCCTAAATTACCACGAATTCATAGCAATTTGCAGTCATTGCGGTCAAGAAAATCTGACCACCGCCGCGACCGGATACCCGGATACCCGCGGGCACCCGCCACCGCACCCAATTCTGCTGTGGCATGCAGTGAATGCTTAAACTCATCCTATCTGACAGTTGAATTACGCGCCAATCGTTACCATACATGTGCATAGGGGCAGCTTGGGGTTTTCACCCCCCCCCCCCCTTCCGCCCAAACAAACCTGGACCTCCCCCCCCCAGAATCCGGATTTTTCCTGTTTTTGGGCAAAACACCGGAAAAATTTGGTTTCCCCCAAAACATCCCCTCCTGCACATGTCTGACCATAACTGTGGTTCTGAGGAAATGAATTTGGCATCGAAACATTTTTGCTAAATTTTTACACTTTTAACACTTCATTTTTCACACTGTTACAAACAGGAGTAAATAATTACTTTGCACATGCAAATTAATAACCCTAAGTATAGTATGATTTCAGCATCGACGTTGCTCGTTTGTGCATCTGACAAATTTATAAATTCTTCTCCAACGTTAAAAATAACGCATTTTAATGAATTTGCCTGTAACTAATTTCTAATGCCAACCATACAAAAGATGTCACCATCCCGCACAAATAAATCCAAAATGCTATTTTTAACTGTCGCATTCCCAAGGCAGATGCTGGCGACCAAAATTCTAGATCAGTCGAACACAAATTACTTCTGGTATATTTTCGATACAGTCTGTTCAGGTAGTCCGTTATCGTCTTTCCAGAAGGATAGAATACTGAAGTCAACAATGGTGCTAATTTTGATCCTTTTCTGGTGGCAAAGGCCAACCAGCTGTTCATTCGTTCCGTGTCTTCATAAGAAATTAGGTCACATCTGGCATTGGATGCCAGCAAGGCCTGATAATAGGGACCGTACCAGACAAGACTATGATTCAATTCAACCTCTGTGATTACATCGGCAAACGAGGGCGAATAAATGGGAGGATTAGTCCTGATTGAGTCAACAAATCTGTTCCATGTCCTATCATCCAGATTTCCCTTTGATTTAAGCAACAGATCAGGAGTCAGATTGGTGATCAAAGTATACTGCTTTCTTTCCAAGAAGTCAATAAAGTTTACAAAACCGTCAAACGGCACCTTGTTTGATACTTGAATTAATATTTCTGAGCACATTCTTGCTGAAAAAATGGCACAGCACAGTGCAGCAAACCCCTCCCATACGGCTACGCACAGCATAAAAGTAACCTTATTGTGGGAAGAAAAGTGCTTGGTTTGACGTAAAAATGACTGTAGCAGGAAAAGGTTCTTCCCCAGTAGTCTCCACAGTGAAAAGAAATTTTTATCTTCAACAGTAACTCGCAAGCAAATATTGAACCACAGATAAATTGCCAAAATTGCCAGGAAAAATATTGCAGGCACTCTCTGCAAAACAAGTTTTGCCGACAGTCGAAGATCACTCTCAGTAATTGTGCCGGCTTTATTCATTAAAAATCCGGAAGCCGTAGTGGTAAGCGGGGCGCTGAAATCAGCAGCTGTTAAACGTGGCGGACTGATGGATACCAGATTCAGTAACAGATCAGTTCTATTTCCCGTCAATTCGCCCAGTAGTCCGTGCCAGGTTCCATTTTCGTCCTGATAGCCGGAGTAGGAATAAGGCGCTTCCAGCAACAGATACGGAATGCCGAGATAAACGAGAGATGCTCGAATGATTTCAAAATCCACTCCACTATACTCACAGTAGGGAAGTAAGGAAGGTTCTAGCACACACCGCTCAACAAAGGGTGCTTCAATTTCTGCAGTAATTCTAAGCTCTTTGATCATATTTAAACGTGATGCTGGCGATGCATATGCTGATGCATTCACTTCAGAGTTCAGTCAAATGTTCCTGCAAAAGCATTAGCATGCACTTAACCTCTGTACTGTACATTGCACGGTGCTTGGCAATTAAGTTTTGTCTTGATGAGGTTGAGTCCACTACCAGAGCACAACTTTAAACATAATGCTCCTAGTTTTCCGGTTTTGGTTTTGGGACAACATTTGGCGAGAAACTGAGAACAATTCTGAATTTTTACATCACGGCTACAAGCAATATCCTCCCTCAAAATTGGCCTCCAACACATGAACCATAGTTGTGTGACAATATGTAGATATTTGAGTGTGTACTTTATCCCTGAAACAAGATATACGTGTGCTGGTACTAAACTGAGAGCAAGAAAGTTTAAGTTTTTGAACCAATCATTTCCAATTCCAACCTCGTTGGAGCTGAAAGCAGTAGGCTCTAAAGCATGCAGCAACAGCCTTGAGTGAAACGGAATAAAAATTTACGAAAATGTAGTTTATTATCAAAAATTAGTACTTCTTAGGAGATTGCTATCGGTTTATTAAAATGTAATAACAGCTGTTTAAACTAATATCAATTTTTAAAAATCATTATGAAAATGAAATTAAACCCTTACGTGCCGATGTCACAGAGAAAATGTTTCCCCGTGAAATCTTTCCCCCCAGAAAATGTTCACTAGGGAAATTTTCCCCCCGGAATATTTTCCCTAGGAAAACCTTTCCCCCCGGAAAAATTTCACTAGGGAATTCTTTCCCCCCGGAAAAATTTCCCTGACGTCGTAAATATTTTGCTGGATAGTATTAAATGTAGGAACTTTAACCAAACTTTGCAGATTTTACTCCTAATTTTTATGTTACATTTCCAATTATTTTGGTATATTTTGGTATTTATTCATTCTTCCTTTCCACCCTTTGATATTGTTAAATTTAATTTACCTAAATTAAGCATCTAATTAAAATAAATTTGTATTCAAGAAACAGGAGCTAGTCATATTTTATTATTAAATGTTTCGCAGTTTAAAGGCTTTTTCTTTAAAAATTAATTTAAATCTTTTGAATCCGAATGCTGAGTTTTCAACATAATTTTCAATATAATTTTGAATCTTAAGTCCTATATTGTTAAAGATTAGAAAGGTCAAAATCTAAAGCTAAAACTAAGCTAACTAAAACTCGCCTTGATTAAATTTTGGAGTCATGAAAATTGGAACCATACCATGCCTACTTTGGCCACTTATATTTTCAACTATGAATCGGCGTACATATATTAACTAATGTAACTTGTAACCTGTGGTCTGTAGTTTAATGCTTTCTCTTATTAATAGAACGATAATTTTAATTTTGTAGAAGTTCCTTTCCCAATTGTAAGAGAAATGCAAGTTTTCAAATATTTTGCAGACTTAAGGGGGGATCCATTTTTGGGCCATTTCACTATTTTAGCATCATGTTAAATTTTAATCCATCAAAAATTAAAAAATTTTAAAGGCCTAAATAAAAATTCTAATTCCAAGATACCGCAGTTTAACATATCAGCGTTTTTAAATGTAAAATTCGCCCATATTCATCAATTTTTGTCATGAGATTTTTTGGCGCACACGAAAAATGACAACTTTTTTCACTGCCTATGTTTAACACATGAATCCTCAACTTTGAGGTGAAATTACTCGACAACCGTAAGACTTACGACTTTACTTTTAAAAACTCGTTAAAACATACCGTTTGGACAATAAAATATTTTAAAATCGGTGCGATCGAAGAAAGTCGAAAAAATGACAAAAAATGGACCCTCCCTTTAGCAAAGTTTCTCGCGGGACATCGGTTGTGTTCGATACCTATTATCAAACGTAGCTGAGGAACGTTTTTTAGAAAGATACTCTGAAAGCCCTGTTTTCTTGGATCGCCATTTCCAGTGGCAACCTTCTGTGTGCGACGAAAATGCAAAACTTGAAAGTCACTGTGATTTGCCCTCCAACATCAAGTTGAGAGAACGGCATCGAAATTTGGGTCAACTAATATGGCAAATTAATTCTGTGGGTAGGATTGGCTAATATGCGGGTGTAAGATTGAAACGCATATTTTAGTTACTTACGCGGATTAAAAAGATTAAAATTACTTTTAAAACGGCTACTAAAGTTGGTGGATTAAAGTAGAGCGACGAATTAAATAGAATTTAATCCAAAGTGACTTTAATAAAAGATCATTTCATTAACACTTTAATTCCACATTAAAAATGTACTAAAATAGATTTAAAATTAAATATAAACGTCATCCAATTCTTTTAATTTATCCTGATTAAGCATTAAGCCATTTAATAAATACTTTGTTTCTTTTATGCAGTTAATTTTAATATTATTCTTAGTTTATGTAGATTGTTGAAGGTTGGGAAAGAATAGCGACGAATAAAATATTAAAATAATTGGATACGTAACATGAAAATATCTATAAGGTTTAACTACTATTACTATAAATGCAATACATTAAGCACAAAAATTTACTACTAGGGAAATTTTTCCGGGGTGAAAGAAATCTCTAGTGAAATTCTTCCGAGGGGAAAAATTTCCCTAGGGAAATTTTTCCGGGCGGAAAGAATTCACGGGGGGAAAATTTTCGGATCTCTTGAACTTTATGACCACAAAGACTCAACACGGTCTCCTTTGAACTTAGTTACTGATTGCTACGATAAACATTATTAATTGATATCTATATCATTCGAAAGCTCTTAACATGCTCTAACCGACGATGTGAAACATTTGGTCGTATGTTATCTCATTAACAAGTTAAGCTTAAAGAGGAGATGAAAATTTGTAAATTCTCAAATTTTTCAAACATTTTTTAACTTAATTTTTCCGTAATGCAAGATGAAAACAAACTACTTATACCGTTGAATAGAGCACGCCTAGAGCTTTCGAATGATATAAGTATTACCGAATAATGTTCATCGTAGCAATCACTAACTAGCTTTAAAGTGGACCATGTTGACACCTTGTGGTCATAAAGTTCAAGAGATCCAAATTTTCCCTGTGACACCGACGTTATTACATTTAAGTTAGTATGAAGTTGGCGTTTTCACTGGAAGCTTATCATCATACTCGATGTATTTTCTGAAAGTTTGAATGAAATTAAGCAATATTCTCACATTGTGCTACGATGTAAAGTAAGTGGGAGAGCATGATCTTAATTATCATCACCCGACCGGCGTCTCCTCAACAGCTATTATTTTGTCTGAAGAGATAAGGTTTAAAGTGCAAACTTTCGGAAACAACATGAGACACACTGTGACATAGTAATGAGTGTCTGATACCAAGAGTACATGATTATAGATACTAAATAAACACTTGATCTTATGTACATTTTATAGGTACGAATTGGGTTGTGTACTCTTGTTGTCAAACTTGAAATTGAAACTTGAAACGCGATCGTTGTTTGACAAACCAGTTTATTTAGTTTATCAGATGCCGCAAGTTTCCGGTTGACATAAACTATTTCGAGCTGTTTTAATTCTTTGCGTTATGAACGGACAATTTCTTGTGAAATTAACAAAAATAAGTTTAATTTTGTTAACTATTTCTTTGTCAAAAGTGGTCTGTTTTAAACTAGATGACTGTGAACTGATCGATCTTACGCATCCTTTTAATAGAGATACTATTTACTGGCCAACCGCAAAAGCATTCCGATTTACCAAAATATTTCGAGGCAAGTTTGTCTAGTTTAGTAGTTGTCCACACACTATCTAATTAAAATTACATTTTGGAATTCCCTTCAACAGCTACTAAATAACTCTAAGTTTAAAAGAAAGCTGTGCATACTCATTTATTGGCCTAAGGAAGCTGTGAGTCCGCCGAAAAGAGGAAGGTTTCTGTTAAATGTTGCACAAAAAAATTGAATTTTGAGGAGTGAGCGGACCCCTCCAGGATTTTAGCAAAGTTTTAGATCAACAAAATAGATATGAACATTTTCAGGTTGCGTTTTTGCCGACGGGAACGGCGGCGAAAAATTCAACATTTGGCGACGATAAATTAAAGTTATCATTCAATAATCAATATAATTGAAATACAACCAGGTTAAGAGGAGTTGAGCAACAAAGAGCCCAAGCTTAGGACACCCGAACTTTCTTCATTTAGGGTTGACTGAGAAAAATTATTGGTACGAAGGGAACGAATTTGAGTCAGCTGAACATGGAGGAACGCACTTGGATGCTCCTGCGCATTTTGCTAGAGGGAAGCAGCAAACTCATCAAGTAAGCTTCTTATACGTTTATTGGATTTGTAATTTTATAGAACGCAATCAAACTGCTTTTAGTATTTGACATAAAAAAAGACTGCCAAAACAGATGAAAAAAGATATTTTATTTAGATTCCTTTAAACAATTTGATTGGCGAAGCGTGTGTCGTTGATATAACAAATAAAGCAATCAGAAATCGGGATTATCAAATGATGGTCAAAGATTTAATCGACTGGGAGATGGAACATGGATCTCTCTCAAACTGTATCATTGTAGTTCGGACTGGATGGCATTTAAAGTGGAATAATACCATGGATTATTTGGGAACTAATGACAAAAATGTTTCAAAGCTTAGTTTTCCAGGTGAGTCCGAAAATCTTTCACTCATACGGAACATAACAAATATGCTCAGGCAAAATGATACTAAAGAATGAGTTAAACTTTAAAATTCAATTTTCAAAGTCAGTAGCATGGCGTCGATGATCTTACGTTGCATCCCATAATTCATGTTAAGCATAAGTATCTACTATTTATCAAATTTAACGGAAGCGCTTTCACATGAATGAAAAAGAATAAAAAAATCGAATTTCGCGAAATCGAAAAATGTTGCGATACTTAAACTCAGCAGGGTCGAAAACAGACCCATACCAAATTTCAGTTCTTTTGTAAGTGGCTCAGCATTATTGTGGCTCTTCCTGAGAACCGAAAATTGCTGCTCTCCGCAGACCGTTTCTAAAATACGGGCAAGAGGCGGAGAAGCAAAGACCATGGACAGAAAACACGTCCCTAAGCCAAGACTGCCGTGCGGTTGTTTTAGTCACCCCCAAGGCAACTATAGTCGCTTGCCGACTACAGCTGCCCCCCGCTTGACAACAGTGACGAAGTTGGCTGAAAACTGTTTGGTTTAGCCTTGGGTAAAAAAGAAATAGGCCGCAGAAAGGAGTCGGAGGGAATGGTCGAGCGCTCAGATAGGACAGAAGGAAAATGTCCGTAGATGTAGCAATATTCAAATTTCAATTAAGTTTGGAATCTGTAGATTGTGAAAGACAAAACATTGAAAGCTAGAAAACATTAGCGTGTTATCTTAATTTGCTAAAGTTAAGAAACCTGCAGTAGTGTGTTAAAATAAAATTCCTCAAAATTATCTCCACTACACACGATTTTGCATGCTGGTTTGGAATGCAGCTAAGGCTTTATAAAAAGCTTAGGCTGACCAGCTAACACATAAGGAAACCAAATTTCAGTTCTGTCGCTTTAGAAATTTTAGCATTGGAGGGGAATCTGGAAAAGACTGACACTTATTCCTTGACCGGTCAATTTTTTTTCAAGCTTCCGGAAACAGGTATATAACATGCCAAATTTTCGTGCATTTTAGGAATACATCCCAGCTCAGCCAGCTGGATCGTTGAGAACAGGAACATTAAAGCAGTTGGAATCGATACTGCCAGTTTAGACTTTGGTAAAAGCACACACTTCGAGACTCATCGGATTGTAAACAATCATAATATTTTGGGTCTTGAAAATCTCGCAAATATTCAACTACTTCCAGCGCGCGGGGCCACGATAATTGCCCTGCCAATGCTAATTGAAGAAGGCAGCGGAGCGCCTACTAGAGTGATAGCATATGGACACAGAAATGGGGATGTCTGCCACAGAAGCTGCGTGAACGTTGTTAACTGTTAACAGATCAAATGCAAAATGTAGGACCCATCTGTATTCTGTTGCTGCAAAATCTATATACTATTTTAAATAAAGCTGTACGTTTAGTACAACTGTTCAGAGATAAACCAAAAATTATGGCTTAGCAAAATAAATCAGGCTATTGGCCTCAGTTATTTTCTGTATATGTAGTCAGTGTTGTATTCATCCCTTGTTAAAGTATGCAAATCATACAACTTTAATAAGAAAAAATTCTACGTACATGCACAAAACCACGATTTACAATTTTTAGGGTAAAATGAGGTAACTAAGGACAAAGTTCTGAATTTTTAATGTGTCCCTTGACCTAGGATAACTAATTATTCTGAATAATGTATTAAATAAAAGTCCTATTTCTTGTGACACCTAAACATACAAGTTAGAGGAAAGGTTTAAAACGATAAATATATACCAATTCATGAACATAAACATGAATATGTTATTAGGAATTATTTTAACTTTTTAGATTAAGTTTAGGATGTCCCAATTTTTGAAATGTCATAAGCATTAAGTTGAGCTACTATGTACCAATCGCTTTTCCGATTTGTAGTGCAAGTTGTCGTTGTAGTGTATGTCGTTTGAACGAGCAAAGTGCAACGTCGTAACATCACAATAAAGAATAGTTTATCGGTTCTACTTGCAACCTGCCATATTTGGCTAATACAAAAGAACAGCATTTTCGGAAATTAAAGGGCACCATGGAAATAAATAGTAATAGCTCAGGCACACGGGAGTTGGGGCAGTCAAGTCAGAAATGAAATTCCTATTTTTGGCGACTTCTGTGTTTTCCGAAATGACAATATGGTTTCTCGCATTAAAACGTTTGCCAGCTCTCTGTATACTTGTTTTCTATTTAGCGTCTTCAGATTAAAAGAAGATTTATTATGTCATTTCAAGAATTTAAAGACTTCTGTTTTCAGATTTAAACATGTTTTCGATTGTTTGGCGAAAGCTATGAACGGGAACGGGTATTTGTGGGCGTATAGTCTATCCCCAAATTTTTAATCCTTTAATATTCATACCCGTTTCTTACAAGACTCAAAGTCCCTAAAAACTTCACTTTTTTACAAAATATAAATGTTTTGCAATTTTATTGCATAATTTAAAAGCACTTGATTGAGCAAAATAAGCACATCAAGTTTTGTGCACAAATCATAAAATTTTGCAGGGTACTGAAAGTGTCGCAGTGATTCAGAGTTGCACCTTGGTGAAGTACGTATATGATGGAATGCGAAACAGTTTTGTACCTTATTACCTCGTTTTACCCAAATACATAACCACATTATAGTTGAGAAAGTGTCATTGTTTGGGCTTTATTGCGTCTAAGCTCCGCACAAGATCACAGAGAGCGTCATGAGCGCCACGTCCAGACGGCAGCAACTGTTGAATGAGATCTTCCAATTTATCTAATTTCATAGTTGGCTGTAGCTTCTGAAAGTCCAAATTCTGCTTCTGACACGAACCGATAAGTAGCTAAAATACAGGCTCACAATAAGGAGCATAACAATTTCATGGTAACTAAGCAAAGAAAACTTTTACTTGACTTAATCCTTTCGTGCCAGAACTGTCTCAAGGCCAACGAAACGCCCCACCAAAACCGTAAGCAACCTAACAAGCCAAACAGTTTCGCAATACTTTTATTCATTTATGCAAACTTTTACCTTGAATGGTAGATTTGAGTTCACAGTGTTTTCTCAATACTTATTTGGATTATACTACTACCTTAGCACGATTACTGCATCACAAAATAGCGAGAAATTAAAACTTACAAAAGTGGATTCGATTTGGTCACACAGAGATTCGAATTCCTGAAATGCTTTGACAAATTCCTCCGACTTTGCATCTTCCTGAGACAGTGATCTAGAAAGTAGAAAGGTAAACTGTAATTGTGCCGACACAGGAAAACATGGGGGATGACTCAAGTAATCCACATTGGTGAGGCAATCATGTAGTGAAGGAGCTGCGTCAGCTAAATTTGAGAATCACTTCCGCTTCTGCGAAGCTCTGACTACGCAAAATGCTAGACTAATGTACTTGGCAGTTTACATCACAATTTGTTCTCCAAGGCGAGAGGTGTAGTGTTTTTCGGCCACCTCACATCAGTTGGTATTCCGATTATGGGTAGTGTCAGCTCAGTTTCCAACCTTCTGGGGAGGGGAAGACTGATACTGATTAATTGCAAATGCAAATATCCGAGGTAGTCTCCAAGGTTATCAGACAGTACGTCCATTACTGTTATTCACCGCAATGAAGGTACTGTGGCAGCGCTCACCGGAACAGCGGCCGCTCCTTGCACATGAAGGGGAGAAATCAAGTCACCCCTGAATTAATATACGTATACACGGCAACTGCTGGCGCCGGCGCAAATGACTGTCTGACTACATGTATCGTTCCATTAAGGATCCTAACGATCCCAAATTTCGTGTGTGTGGCCGAATTTTGCATAGGCGATTCGTCCAGCTATGCTAGGCCTGTGCAGGTGCCATTACAAGCTATCTGTTTACGCAATCACGTCCTAATCTAGATAAGCTCGCACAATTTAAAACTGATAAATACATTGAACCGGACTTCGCTTTAGTTGCACTGTAAATGACAAGTCGGTATTAGTTGAAGTATACGGTTCCGTAAACTTCCAATGCACTTTGCTACTCGTCTTTTGTGAAAAATCTCCAGTCCTGATATTATAGCAAACGTTTAAATCTTACTCCTTATTTTCCACAGTGCGATCTTCAGAAACCACCGTTTCGGCAGAAATCTTCATCAAATTCTACAAATACCAAAATTAAAATAAGAATCAGTTTCATTCCTTATATAATTATAATATATAGAATGACTACACTGTACCTTTTTTCGAAATTTCGCAGTTTTGCCCCAAAATCGTACATTGGTTTATTTCTTGCAAAAATTAAAGTATCGCGCCGAAGGCGAAAAATTTTTTAAAAAATTGCTGTTTATGCTACAAAAATAGTAGCAAAAAGGCGCGAAAATTTTTTAAAAACGTTTTTGCTACAAAAATAGCAGAAATTTTCTATTTTGTCACTGTCACCCCAAAAGGGGGGGTCTAGACCCTTTGACTTGAACCCCCCCCCCGGGTGCCGGCATGTGTTCAGCGAAGCTGGTCCACATTAGTGCGCTTTTAAGCCTGTCCTCTTGTCATTTACACCCTGCCACCCTCCCATATTAACGTTTTAAAACCAAGTCCTCTGTTCGCTAAAAACCTAATGTATATAACCCATAATCGCATTTTTCGCGCTTCATCGGAGTATGTTTATTCTTGTCCGATTTCATTTTTAAGATTGTCAGTAAACCTTAAGTATAAATATTAGTTTCATAAAAGAAACTTTAAAAATTCCGCGAATCATTAATCGTTAACCGAACGTACAGAACAAAGAAGCTTAAAAAGTTCCAAATTCATCCATTTTCTCGTTTTGACAAAAATCCAACATCCAGTATCTATGGATGCAATATAGTTTTAGATTTCCAATGCTCTGTTATATGCAAAATTTCAATGATTGCAACTTATCTGTAGCTAGTTAGGCCGTGCTGTACGTACTTCAGTAGCACTCTACTGCAGCGCAACCGCATGCAAAATTTTTCAAGCGTGATTTACACAAAATAAAAACAAACGACCTAACTTGTCCGAAAACAAAAATTGTGATCAAAACTTTTTTGCGACTTGTAGTACTCGTCGTGCTGATTCCAACGATACCAAATTTATCTAGTATTCGAGTACGTAGATTGAGTATTTAACTGGCACGGTGCTCGAACGCGCCCCTGAGGGTCGCGCTGAGAATTTTACGCCCCACCTCTGGCGCTCTCCTACATATAACAAGTTAAGATTACGTATATAATATGTATATGTCTAGGTTTCGCTAAATATGTCTCATATGATTTCGGTTTAGGTAAGATGTAACATGAAAAATCAAATTTGCAATTTTGCTCAATAAAATAGCAGGCCACTGAGTGCTTTTGCCACACGTATACTCCTCATACATCAACAAGTGACGACTCACCGCTAAAGCTGTCTTTAGTTCAGCAGTTAATACTCTGAGCTTCTGTAAGGAAGTTTCAGCGGGGACGCTGCAGATGGATTGCTGTGGAGGCGGTTGCGGAGGCATCTGATGAATCGCCCCAGGAACATTACCACCACCGTGCATCATTCTTAAATCAATACAAAAATTTATAATAAATCTCAATCAAATTTCGAACTTTTGAACTACTAACTTCAGCTAGTAAACAAATGAAATTTAAAATCATATTTCCTTCTTGAGGACCACTCCTTCCAATTTTCCAAATAGTAGTATCAACATCAAAAAAGAAACCAATTTGCACAACCAAAATATAATCGATACAATTTTAACGTAAAGATATGAAACACATGAAATGTGGCGTAAAAGTAAACAAAATCAGATGCAATTTATATATACACAATAAGTTAACCATCGGATGGAGTTATTATCTCCATCAAAATACAGAATTGGAGGCACTCTAATTTTCAAGGTTCCTACAAGTTAAATATGTAGAGTGCCCCTCAGCCCGGAAGGAGGTGATCGACAGTTTCGATCATCCTAAAGATAACATTTCGTTTGCCCCTTGCGTCCTCCTCCTCTACCACCGCTCACAGTTCCGGAACTGCAAGGGGCACGGTGGTGGGCTGAGTTCCATAGATATTCCTACTAGAACAAATCTTTCCTGAGACTAGCTGGTTGGCCGTTGGCGTTGGCCGGCCGTTAGCCGATGGAAGGGCAATGGTCGTTAGCCCGCCAACTACCGATTGAGCCACCCAGACACAATCGAACCAAGATTAAGTTTGAATTCGTTCCCAAACTGTAGTGACATTTTAGAAGGCGCTGTCGCGCCAGCCCATACAGTCTGGTGGTAGCAAACCTCTACCGTT